>VRLP01006152.1:0-12500 GCA_009660295.1 Lophius piscatorius | reverse complement strand
CTCATTTCTATTTTTTTCATTAATCCCAATCCCTCTATTATATCTGTTCTCCATCCTCCTCCTCCTCCTCCTCCTCCTCCTCGTCGCTGCTCTCTGCCCCAATTAGAAAACCCTTGTCATTAAATCCACATTAGGTGCACTCAGCTCTTCTCCTCTGTCCCACGTCCTCCTTCTTCCTCCTCTCTTCCTCCTCTCCTCCTCTTCTCCTCCTCCTCTCCAGAGGGGAGTGTGACATCTCCAGCATCCCATGGAACACCTTCACGCACTCAGACACACTGATTGTTGTTGTAAATGACACATCATCACATCCCAGAGTCTCCCTCTCTACCCCCCCCCCCCCCCCCCCCCCCCCCCCCCCCCCCCCCCCCCCCTTTCTGCCCACTGTCCCATTATAGGTTAAATGTTGGCTTTACAAAAGTGTTTGGAAATGACAGCGGCGGCGTGGATGTGAGGATTATTGCCATTTTGAAGAGAACCTTGTGTGCGGGTGCGTGGAGCAGAACTCAGACTCCCACACGGGGGGGGTGATGGGGGGGGGGAGAGAGAGAGGGGTGTAGGCCCCCGGGCCAGTTAAAAAATGGTGTTAATTTCTCCTCCTATGGGAAAGCAAAGAACGGTCTCTCCATGGCAACAGAGGGTGCTGAAGGGAGGAAAGACGGTGCATGCGATCGGCGACCCCCTCTTTGTACAAGCTCACACTAAACTACCGCAGGCGAACAGGGTGGATGGATTTCACCACCCTTTTTTTTTTTCTATTTATTTTTTAGAGAGAAATGAACATATTGACATTCTCCTTCTGAATCCCAGTCTGACTTTGGTTCCAGTCTCAAACACGCCCCCGTCGTCACAGTCAGAAGCGGCGGATGATGCTCCATCTCTGATCTGGTGACGGATGAGACGGGACCATTCTTGTTTGGGGTTGGCGACCCCCCCCCCCCCCGCCTCGATCGGCACGAGCTCAGAGACCCTCAGAGCAGAAACAACATTAATGCAAATGCTGCTGAATAATACGGCCAGTATTCTTCTGACTCCATGGCCCCTCCACAAAAGAGGAGCTCTCATGGGGAAATGTGGACTAATTAATCAGATCATAATGATGATGCTCCTCTTCCTGCTGACGCCGAGGCACAAACATTTAAGGCCCATTTTCCCAGACGCACGTCATGAATGGCGGATTCTTGTTTCCAAACACGAGGAGAGGACGTCCGGGAAGAAACCGAAGTGATGTTTTTTTTAGTTAGGGGGGTAAAATGAAAATGTTATAATCAAACCCACTAAAGTCAAAATTTCACATTTACATTTAATAAACTTCAAAAAATTGATGAAACTCATTCATTCATTTATTGCCAAAAAATATCAACAACTAATTTGATGAGTGATTTCTAGTTTTCAATATAGAATAATATAATAAGAGAGAGATGGGCAGAGAGAGAGCGACAGAGTCATGGGGAGAGAGAGGACAGAGAGAGAGAGAGGACAGAGAGAGAGAGAGGACAGAGAGAGAGAGTGTCAGAGACATAGAGAGAGAGAGCGACAGAGAGAGAGAGTTACAGAGAGAAAGAGAGAGAGACACAGAGAGAGAGTGACAGAGACACAGAGAGAGAGAGCGACAGAGTCATGGGGAGAGAGAGTGACAGAGAGAGAGCGACAGAGAGAGAGACAAACAGAGACATAGAGAGAGAGACTGCTGGTAGCCTGTTTGGTCGGTTTGACCAAACATTAGGTGAAAAATAGTGACTCAGCACGAAGGTGAGGAGATGGGATCTAAAAACGGAGGCTCATCGTTCCTTTAAGCCGCCAGTAACCGTGGCGACAAGTGTCTCAAACTTTTTAGATGCCGTGAAAAGTTCCTTAAACAGCTTTATCCTCCATCTTTAACTCATAACGGGTCCATTTAAACATGTTTAACAGTTACTAAATGTAAGTTACAGGATATATGTTGAACAATGTGATATAAAAAAACTTAAATATTGTCCTATTTTCATATCGCAAAACGTTTTCAGCAAAAGTCGCAGTTCTGATAAATGTTGTTGAACTGCAAATAAAAAAAAAGGAAAACTGAGATCCTAAGTTAAAAAAAGAGGGAGAAGAACTGAGAAGCCGATTTATTATTAAAATATCTGGGGGGAAACATAAAAGCTAAAGTAACATAAAAGCCCTCCGACAGCAGGCAACATAAAAAAACCTCATTCCAATTTCATTTTCATTGAAGGAGAAATGGGTCTGGGTACTTAGGGGTTCAATTCTGACATTTTTATGCAGCACCTTGGGTAAACAAAAACACGACCCGTTGCCGGGTCGACCCGGCACCGAGTCTAAACTCCAGTTTTTAGAGTGTAGTTGTGATCCAGCCTATAAAAAATGGTTGTTTTTTTTCTTTTTTTTTACAAATGTCAGCTGCGACGCAAACAAAGAACCGGATTCAACAATGTTTTTTTTCTCAGAACCGCGAAGCCTCTCCGATTCACCGACTCTCATCCCATCAGGAAAGTCTGGCTTTTCACAGCGTGTCTGTTTCTTGTCCCACTCCCCTCCTCCTCTTCCTCCCTCCTCCTCCTCCTTCTCCTCTGTAGCATCCTCTAATCAGGACATAATGAGAGCCAAACGAGGATGCATCTCCACGCCGAGTGCCTCCGGATTCTCGGAGCACTGCTAGGCCTTTTGAGCCGAGCAGAACCCGAGCAGAACCGGAGCAGGAGGACGGAGATGGACCCGGTCAGAAGGCATCTACTGCTGCCGCTGCCTCTCTGTCCCGTCACACACTGAAGCCGCCTTGTACGCTTCAGGGACACATAGAAGAGACCCTCTCTGTCTGCACATCAGCCACCATCCATCCCTGCCCCCACCCGGCCTACCCTCATTTAGCCCCCTGCCTGCCCCCATACAGAAACTTGGCACACCCTGGGAGCAGCTGCAGCCGGGCTTCTGAGGCTCCAGCTCCAGAGACACGCCCCCGGCCCTGCAGCCGCAAATATAAGGAGCCACTGACCATTATGTGTGTGTGCGTGGGTGGGTGTGTGTGTGTATGTGTGCGTGTGTGTGTGTGTGTGTGTCACTTAAAGCCAGGCTTTATTTTTAAATCACATGAATGCTGAATCAAAAGTCAGGCTCTCTAATGGTCACATGCTCAGGAATCGGTTGCATCCTGTTTCTGAGTCATCATCAGACGCCGCTCGTGTTAAATGATGATGTTTTTTCGCCTTTTGTCCAAATTTCCCAAGTGAGTCGTGGGTTGGGTGTGTGTGTGTGAGTGTGTGTTGGGGGGGGGGGGGTCTCCGCCTCCCATCACAGCGTGGAACACTTCTCATTAAAGGTTGATTTAACGTAACCTCGGATTTCACCTGAGTCCTTCTCGGTGACACATAGGAATGTTTTCATAAAGGAATGTTTCTCAGCAGGAATGAATGAAGGAGAACCAACAAACAAAGACACTGTAAAAAAAAAATATATAAAAAAAAAGAATTTGGTATAATTTACAGTAAAATACCGTAAACTGCAGCCAGAATAGTGTAAACTATTGCTAGAATTGTAACGTAAAACTACGGGGATGGTGTAGATATTAAGTTACCATGTTTAAAGATATCTACTGTAAACTTGTTTACGGTAGAAGAACTTTACATAAATTGACAGTAAATTGCAATAATTCAGACTTTTTTGAATCGAACATGAAGGAACGCCCGTCTAAACGAACATGAAGGAACGCCCGTCTAAACGAACATGAAGGAACGCCCGTATAAACGGCCAAACCCAAGGATTTTTTTTAATACAGTAAATTTATTGCACATTCCAGCTAAATTGACAATTAAGGCAAACACATACTTTTTTGGTTATTTGTGGCATTATGGGTATTTTTTTGTGAATTTTACAAAAAGTTTATTTTTTCACTGTTTTCCGCATATTTTGATTAAAAAAAAAAAGTTATTTTCATTTAAGAATCTACTGTTTTTCTAAATTTTTAATTATTTCCAGATAATAACTTACTAAAAAAATCCCCCAATTTAACACCAGCCCACGTACAGAAATAAAATATTAACAGTGCATAATTGTGAAATAAAGTGGATTTTAAGATTAAAACAAAGAATCGGAATTATTGGAATTTACTGTAAATTTAAATAACGCCCTTATACCGTAAACATCTTTACAGTTTATCTGTTTTCTATCTGTCTCACAAATTGTCACTGATTTTTGTTTTTCGAGTGAAATCCTGGTAACAGCAGCTCCCTCTATTTTACTGTAAATTACATTAAAAACATTTTTTACAGTGCATTTCCGGCACCATCTGCAGCAGCTGGGACGGATCCCACCAGCCCAACTGCTCAGAGGGGAACTATGAGGACGGGGATCAGAGGTTCGAGGCCCGGATCTGTGCATTCACACAGGTACCCCACCTGTGGAGGACCTGCAGCTTCGGTTCCAGCAGAACCGAAGTCCTTATTGTTTGATCGGATCCACTTTCTCCTCCAGTTTGTTAACAGAGACGTGGTTCTGTTCTTCAGGTCCAGAGAGACTGTCTGCCCCAGCAGGGAGGGTTCGGAGGAAGAAGATTCCCTGAAGGCGATTATTTAAAATGGTGGTTGTCTCCTAGCTGGCACAGCGGGGGCCCAAACACCACATGCGAACCTGCGCATGCGCACACTCAGCAGCGCGCGCTGCTGGCTGGGCCACTGTGACAGTTTAGCCTACATACATTTTTGGAGATGCGTTAAAACCAGAACGTGCGGTCTGACTTTTCTAAAGCACCTGCAGCCCGAGGAGAAGCAGGACGTGTGCTTCCACCCCCCACCCTACCCCCACCCCTCAACCACAGACACGTGGGGTGAAGTCAGAGCACCAACTGTAGGCGGATGTCGAGCTATCGGTCCCGAGCAGACCCTTTTGTTTCCGCCACAGCCCCTCGCCTGGTCACCAATTACGCACAGCTGCGCCTGTGCCATCAAATGTAGAAATGCGTGTCAGAGTGTTTCTCTTTCTGCAAAAGACGAGACTGTGTCGCGGGTTCGTGTCGGGGGGGGGGGGCACAATGAAATGCGGCAGAGGCGCGGACCATCCTGGGCTGCACAGGTGTTGCCAGAGCAACGAGCGCCTGAGCCGAACCGCATCCCGCACAGGACAATGAGAAGAGTCGACACTCGGGCTGGGTGATGTTCTTAAGGAGGAAGAGGAAACGTCTGAGTCATTCTAACTCCACATTTGGTCTTTCCAAACTAAGACCAATCAGTCGCGTGGACACCGAGCGCATTGCCCGCTTTAGATGGGACGGCGAGGGGCGCGTGACAGTGATGAATGCTGACAATCAAACGCGAAAAAGCCCCAAAGGCAGAAAGGTCAACCTCGCATCCTCTAAATTGGCCGTAATAGCCTCCATCTCCACCCCCACCGCCGCCCCCACCCCCCAAAGGAGCACACCGGAGCACCGTGGCATACCCCGACCCACCGAACATGCCTTTGCATCCGCGCGCGCGCGCACACACACGCCACATCGCCATCACCATCATCATCTTCATGCAGGAGACCTTAAGAGCTCGGTTCAAACTAAACGTTGTCGATAGTCGATTATCCGGTGCTTTGATCAGCTGACAGGACTTCAGGCTCACTGGCGCGATGGCTGCGCGTGATTGTCTACCTTTACAACCGTGATCGCCGGGAGGCACCGGCGTTGCTATGGCAGCAGGGGATGAGAGTAGGGCTGCTCTGGGTGGGATGTGGACAAAGTGGAGCTTCACGAGGGCGAGCCGGGACGACAAAACACGGAGAAGTTGTCCTTTGTACCCACGAGACACATTCATGCGTGCTGCCAGAATTAACGGCAACTTAAAGGCGGAAACGGGACACCTCGTGCGCGTGCACGCACGTTCTCACTGTCACACACACACACACACACACACATATATTTACACACACTTTACCGTTGACTTGACCGGGACATATAGGACGGGTTTCCCCGGTGCTCCTTTCTTGTTGTGCTCTCCCAGGACGTTGGTTCCGACCTGGAATCCTTTGGACTTGACCCAGAATTTGAATTTGGCGTTGATGTGGCTGTTGTCGATATAAACGCCGTCCGACTCGTCGTTCTGTAACAGTGTTTGCATGATTTTGTTGTATTTTCTCCGGGTGACGGTCTTTGTTTTACCCGAGTCTCCGTAAGTCCGGAGACACCAGTCCTGAAATTCACTGAACATCTCCGCCTCCAGCACCACCGGACTCCGGCTCCGTTTGGGCGCATCCACGCACGCCTTTTTCGTTGCCATCGCGCAAACTGAAGCAAAGAGCCCCGGCTAATAAAGGACAGACTTGATCAGGGTCGAACCTCCTGCTGTGGGTCCCTCTGTCCCGCGTCCACGACAGGTTCTGGGACGCTACCTCGCTGTGGATCTACGGTTGGCGTGACCCGGAACGGGAGCACACCTGTTTGCAGAGGAGCAGTGCCGTCCCGACCCGCAGCGGTGAGAATGTCACTTCCTCACATCATCCGCTGAGGAGCAGCGAGGGGGGCTGTCCTACAGCACGCCGAGAGGGCTTCTCCTCCACCTGTGCGTAAAAGGCTCGGATAGAGAGAAGAAGAGGAAGAAGAAGAAGAAGGAAAAAAAAAGCCCACAGCCCAACAAAGAACACACACAAAAAGAAACAGACCTCGCTTTCAGTTCCTACCGACCTACTTTCCGACAGACGGCCCTATTTGCGGTTTGCGCTCAAAAATAAAGCGCAAAGATGCTCACGCTGCTGCGCGGCCGCGTGTCCGATCAACACGCGCCACCTGGGATCGTCTCCGCTCCTCACACCTGTTTGAATGCGATCCGCGAGGAACCGTCCCCCCCCCACCCTTTATCCCGCAGAACCCCGCTTCAGCGCGCGCACCGGTACCGCTTCTTTCGCGGCAAAACCTGCGCGTGTGTCTCAGACGCAGAGGGAGAACGTCCGATTTGGAGACGTCGAAGGTGGGAGAGGGTGAGAGAGGGGGGGGGCAGGATTTATTAGCTTCTTCAAGAATATCCTCGAAAACATCCAGACAATCTATGAAACTCAGATGCAGGAGGAAATACTATAATAGACATTTTATAATTTACGGTAAAATACCGACAACATGTCTTTGTCAGAATGTCACTGTAAAAAAAAATATACAGTCATCATGTGCAAGTCATCAAATCTCATTGGAAAAAAACGTGTTTATGGTAAATTATATGTAATTATACACTGTAAAACTTTTTTTTTTCCTTTAGAAATTAAAGTACGCTGCAGCTAAATGGTAAAAGCTTTCTTTTTACGGTAATTCCAAAAGCACATGCCAGAAAAAATCTGTAATTTAGACAGAATAATCATTTTACAGTAATGACTTGCTTGTGCCATTATAGTATTTTTATTTTGTTTATTTTAAATAAAAGATTGTTTTTAAAGTAAAATTCAAGGTTTTTCACATATGTGGCCCATAAACAATAAAGTTATTTACTGTTTTTTGTACGCTGCAGCTAAATGGTAAAAGATTTCTTTTTACGGTAATACCAAAAGCACATACCAGCAAAAATCTGAAAGATTTTACATTAAAGTTTGTTTTTTACAATAAAATTCTGGGTTTTCCACATATGTGACAAAAAAATAATAAAGTTATTTACTGTTTCTTGATTCAGGGTAAATCACCGTATCTACTACTGTTTTTTTAAATACAGTTTTGCACTTGACAGTTTTTTACTGTAATTTTTACTCAGAATTCTTCACACATCACATTTCAATTTCGACTGAAAACAAATCAAACCATTATACGATGTAATTTTAACACCAGCAAAACGTTTACGGTGCATCATTTTTTACCTGTATTTTAGTACAGTTGCCTTTATTTTACCGTAATTTAGATTACATATTTATTTTTACAGTGCACGGATGTATAGATAAATAAAAACGAGCCACATATCGATATCCCTCATAATGAGTTTCTACGTATTTAGAGAAATGATTTAAGAGTTTCTCCCGAAGTGCTTGAGGTGTTTTGAATGTAGGTCATGTGACTCAGTCAACAAACAAAACACTTTTGTTTGATCACTTTGAAGGACGGAATGAGGAAGATGATTCAACGGAACATATTCAGTGTTTGTCCCAGATGCGTAGTTTCCATTCTTGTGTGTGTTTGTGTTTGTGTTTGTGTGACTCCTCCCGGCCGGATCATCGCAGGCCCGGCTGCTGGTGGCGACTGCTGCTGTTGCCATGACAGCAGCGCAGCAGAACTCGTCTCCGGCCGTGCAGAGGGTGAGTGGGATGCCCCGTCTTCGTCTCTCCATCCTGACTGAGCATGCTGGACCAAAAAAATAAATAAAAAAGACCCCACCCCAACAACCAGTTCAACAAGTGTGTTTGTGTTATTGTGTGTGCGTGTGTGTGTGTGTGTGTGTGGTGAGTGGACAAGGCCTGCGTAAAGCTATTTCTTTTCATTTCATTTTTGGTCTCCTGCTGCGTCTCCTCTCAGGACTGTCTAACTCCGGGTCTCCATTAACCCCTTCAGGGGAGGAAAACATCTCAACGCCTCCCCTACTTTTAAAAGTTTCTTCTTTTTCACCTTCTTTCTACACAGTTTACAGAAAAACCCCGAGAGTACGAACCTTAACATGTTCTCTACCCTCCAGCATTATTGGACCCTCTAACCAAGGAGTAAAGTGAGGATGTTAAAAAAATATATGTTTTTATTGTCTAGACCATCCCTCTCCCACAGTGTGTGGGGTCAGTTTGCAGACACGTCCTCTTCCAGGCTGATGTCTAACATCCCCAGTCTCTTTAAACTTCTTCATTATTGGTTTAACTGTTGAAACTGACTCATATTTATACCACGGTCAAACAGGAAGTCGCTGTTCACCACCTCAGAGTTCCTGCGTCAAACAGGTGAAACTAAAGGAAAAAAAATGTTGTCGTATGTTAACAGTGTTAAGTTTTATTTTTTTACTTGAATTAAAGGTTAGATTTCTGTTTTTGATATTTTAAGCTTCAAACCAACTAACTAAAGAAACACGGACGCTGACTCTCGTCCAAGTTACTCTGATTTTTACATCTTTAAAATCATATTATTTTTACGGTATGAATATTTGGAGTTTTACTGTGAAAACACAAACTTTGGGTAAAATCACGTTACGACCTTAAATACAGAATTGACTGTTATGTGCATTTTTAATTTACAGTAAAAAACAACTTTTTTTCATTTAGCATTAGTATACCATAAAAGTGTATAATTGTTAAATACTGATGATATCAAGGTTAAAAAAAATAACAATAACTGTCATTTACTGTCATTTTCTGAAATGTACTTTTTACACCATTCTGGACTCCAGTCACTTAAAAAAAAAAGATTACAACCTCTTATAAATGTCACATTTTTTATAATCGGGTTTATGGTTATTAAATCCAACATATCTTTATAAATTAATTCAATATATTCTGCCCATCATGAAAGCAAGTTAATTTCCCTCAATTAAAAGTAATTTGTCATTTAAGTATAATGTAATTTTCCCATATGCAACGTCCAGCATGTGTGTACGGAGGACCAAAAACGACATAAGGACAAATAAATGAATAAATAAATAAATGTAGAAATGAATAAGCAGATAAAAGTGGAAATAAATAAGTGCAGAAATGAACAAATAGATAAATAAATGAGTAAATATATGAATAAATAAATAAATCTTGTCATCGGAAATTGCTTTATTTATTTTTTTATTCATTTTTTATTTATTTCAACATTTATTTATTCATTTGTTTGTCCTTATGTCATTTTTGGTCCTCTATAGGTGGGAGGTGGTTTGCACTGTTTCCTCAATGCAAGAAGGTTCTGGGTTCTAATCCCTACCGGAGGACTTTCTGTGTGGAGCAGGCATACTCTAACAGAGTGTGGAGATAAACCGAAAAGCCCCCAGCCCCCTGCCTTCTACAAACAATCCTCTGCATTCAGTATTCAGTAAAATCTTTATTTAGTTTTAGTTTAGTTTCAGAGGTATTTTATAAGTGACAGCAACGGTAAATAAAGATGAGATGAGATGTAAATACACAAAATACACATATAAGAATGAGAAATTTTATCCATTAATGACTAAAATATTATATATACTATTAAAATGTAATAAGACACAAATATATACACATTTATATGTATGTATGTGTACCCAACAGTTGAGATATTATTAATAAAAACTTGTGGGAGATGAAGCACCCTAGTGGCAGAAATATGCAACGGACCTTTCCCAAAATCAGTCCAGTTCTTCCTCGCTCTAAGGTTTATGTCGTTATATAAAATATTAAAATGATCCGTGAAATAGTTTTTGAGTTCTGTCCCCTGCTTTTCCGGGATGTAATGAATAAATAAATACAAAATGATTTCATTATTTAATTTTCAAAGGCCACACTTCATTCATTCATTCATTATTATAAGAACGCGTACGGAGCAGGGTCAGAGCAGGGGCAGGAACCGGTCCCATACTGGGCCGGAGGCTGGGTCCCCAGGGGGAATGAAACTGAAAACCCTCCTGCTGTGAGGCAACAGCGCTAACAACAATATCTCTTCACAAAACAATTTACTCATGTTTTTTTTTTGGTTTGTTTTTTTGAATGAAATCATATGCTGTATGGAGGACCAACTCTGACAAAAAAAAGATGAATAAATAAATGCAAATAAATAAAAATGGAAATGAATAAATGTGTCACTAAACAAACAAATACAGATATAAATGAATGAATGAATGTTTGATTAAGCCCTTTTTTCAAAACCTTTTCTATGTATTTATCTTCATGTCATGTTTGGTCCTCCGTACAGTCGAACCCACAATCTATTCTCGTACTCCTTAAAGGAATCCCAGCCTCCAGGGACGACATTAAAATGCTGCCTACACAGTAATGCAAAAGCAATATTCATAAAATAAGATACTGATAAAACACTCAAACATAATATTACCTTCCTAATGTGTACACAGATTTTGATGCTTTAAGTATATTTAGTTGATAATACTCGTTTTTAAGTCACCTCTCTCCCCAGGCTGGACAAACGGCCATGTTTAAACCTGCGACAGACTGACCCTCCCATCCTCTGAGCAGAGATCGTCTCTCAGCGCCGCCATCTGTGGCGGCTCAGCTGTCAGACCTGTGGGCGGGATCACGCCTCCTCGCTCTTAATGAGGCAAAACCACTGTAATTATGCTCACAGTCCCCCACTGAGCACTTTCCTCTCAGCGAGAGGTGGACAACCTGTCCTGGGGGGGCATCTCTCAGCGAGAGGTGGACAACCTGTTCTGGGGGGGGGGCGTCTCTCAGCGAGAGGTGGACAACCTGTCCTGGGGGGGACGTCTCTCACAGAGAGAGTCCACATCAAGACCCCTCACTCACATCCTCCTCCACCCTGAGCTGCACCGCACTGACCTTCGGTTAACTACGTATTTTATCATCCTACATCTTCACTGTCAGGATCATCTCCACACTGTAAAAAGTGATTGGAAGAACTTAACAGTAAAAATATAGTAGAAAAGTAAAAGAGGTCTAAAACAAGATCGAGAATTTTTTTGTGACAAAATCCTCTTCTGGGGGTTCCCTTCAGGGGTCTCCACAGCATCTGCTTTCATCTTCTCCTGTCCTCTGCATATTCCTCTGTCACACCAACCAACTGCATGTCCTGTCTCACCACATCCTGAAACCTCCTCTTTGGTCCTCCCCTTCTTCTCCTGCCTGGCAGCTCCATCTCCAGCATCCTTCTACCATCCAGCTGAGCTACTCTCACCACCATCTTGGAAACCTTTCCCTTCACTCCTGCTGCTGCTCATCTGTCACAGATAACTCCTGAGACTCTTCTCCACCCACTTCCCCCTGTTTGGACTGATTTCTTTTCCTCTTCTCCAAACTCCCGGTTGCTCTGAACAGTTTACCCCAGACCTTAAACTCCTGTAGTAAGGAGCGTCCAATTACTGAGTGTTACTTCTGTCAGGTGTGTAACTTCTGTCAGCAGTGTAACTTCACTCAGGTGTGTAACTTCTGTCAGCAGTGTAACTTCTCTCAGGTGTGTAACTTCTCTCAAGAGTGTTACTTCTATCAGGAGTGTTACTTCTGTCAGGTGTGTAACTTCTGTCAGCAGTGTAACTTCACTCAGGTGTGTAACTTCTGTCAGCAGTGTAACTTCTCTCAGGTGTGTAACTTCTCTCAAGAGTGTTACTTCTGTCAGGTGTGTAACTTCTCTCAGGTGTGTAACTTCTCTCAGTAGTGTAACTTCTATCAGGATTGTAACTTCTCTCAGGTGTGTTACTTCTGCCAGGTGTGTTACTTCTGCCAGGTGTGTAACTTCTGTCAGTTGTTTAACTTCTGTCAGGAGTGTAACTTCTCTCAGGAGTGTTACTTCTCTCAGGTGTGTAACTTCTGTCAGGAGTGTAACTTCTGTCAGGAGTGTTACTTCTGTCAGGTGTTTAACTTCTCTCAGGTGTGTAACTTCTCTCAGGAGTGTAACTTCTGTCAGGAGTGTAACTTCTCTCAGGAGTGTTACTTCTGTCAGGTGT
>VRLP01006151.1:0-30779 GCA_009660295.1 Lophius piscatorius | reverse complement strand
TGTTTCACTGTGTGAACCTGGACTGTTTCACTGTGTGAACCTGGACTGTTTCACTGTGTGAACCTGGACTGTTTCACTGTGTGAACCTGGACTGTTTCACTGTAAGAACCTGAACTGTGTCCCTGTGTGTACCTGAACTGTGTCACTGTGTGAACCTGGACTGTTTCACTGTGTGGACCTGGACTGGGTCACATCTTCTGGGTATGTAGAAGAACTCAGAACTTGTTGGTGTGTTATGAGATTTAAATATTAAGTTTCCCATCAGACACTGATAATTCCTACTGCAGCAGCCGTCCCTGAAGGCGACAGGAGAAGACGCTCTGATTGGTTTATCAAGGCTGTGTTCCCTTAAACTTTAAGGGAACTAAATGTTTTAGATGTAACTCGGGGTGAACCCAACCGTCATCATTCCTGCAGAACTTTGGTTTCAGTAGAACCTCATAAAACGTTCATTTGTTATTTAAACATTAAACTTTTTACACACACAAAAGAAAAAAACTATGAAAACATTTAGAATAAAAGAAGTAAAAGGAGAACGGGTAGCTAATTAAAAAAAAGGAAACTTGTTTCCCTCCATTGTCTGATTTTTGAATGGAGTTTGGTTTCACAGGAAGCAGGAAGTGGTGTCAACTGACGAGTTTAATCCTGCAGCGCCCTCTGGTGGAGCAGCAGAGTCACTGCAGCAGTGGAGGACAGCAGGGGTGGGAAGTTTTCTACTGGAGTTTTATAGTAACACTAATCTTGTTTTGATGCCCCACCCAGTGAGGACGCTCCGCGCCTCAAATCAATCATCCACAACGAGGAGCTAACAGGTTTGTGGCTGGCTAACAGGGTACATGCTAACAGGCTACATGCTAACAGGCTCCCAGTTGGGGTAGATTCGCTGCAACCATGAAGAGGTGAGGCTACGTCAACTGGTTCTAGTGAGACAAAGGTGCTGGGTGGATTGGTTCTAGTGGGACAAAGGTGCTGGGTTTACCGGTTATCAGACCGGTTCTGTGATGTAATGTCGTTTGTGATGTCTGATGAAGTCAGTCCAGTGACTCATCACTAACAGCACCACCCTGTGGACCACTGCATCAACACCGGTCCAACCAGCCTTGATGAACACTGAGACATGAGACACGGAGTCGCTCTTCAAAATTAAACTTTATTACGTGAGCAGAATTGTCCAGGTAAGCTGCACACAGTGCAGACGCACCTGTCAGCACCTCCAAACCTTCTGATTCAAAAGACCTTCATCTCGTTTCCACTGAGGAGGAGGAGGACAGACGAGAAACCAGACGCCGCTGGAATGTGAGGAAGTAACAAACGCAGAACTAGACTATAGGAGCTGATTGGACTGCGAACCCTCCCCTCCCCCCACTACTACCCCCACCCTGCACTGATGAGGTGTAATCAGTGGGGGCGGGGCCAAAGCACAGGTAAACAGAGACAGGCACATGAACGGCTTGTTTACAGGCAGAAACACTGTGGGAAGGTCGGCGGGCAGCGGCACCTTAAATCAACACAGATAACAGAGAAACGCTGGTTTTTGGGAGGCGGGGCTATTTACTTTCAGAGGCGGGCTTATTTGTTTTGGGGCTGTTTTGGTCGGTTCTGTGCAGCGCGGACAGATGTCAAAGAGTTCTGGAATATTGTGGCGGGCCGAGTCCAGGAAGAGGCGGTCAGCTGATGGTAGAGTCTGCAGTCGTCTTCGGCTGCTCCAGGCCGTAGCTCCGCCCCCTGCTGGCGACATCACTACATGCCCATCCTGATGCTCTGGATGATCTGGAAGATGGCTGTGAAAACACAAAAACAAGGGGTTTCAAAACGTTTTCCTCCGTTTTCTGACTCGTCGGCGTCGATCCACCTCCGAAAAAAACCTGTTGGTTGTTCGTAACTGACAGCTTCTTTTTTTTTTTCTCCATCCACTGAGCCTTTGTTTACTAGTAAACAAATTACGCATAAAAATTGCGCATAAGACGTTTTCAACGATTCGACAAAAGATTCCCGCTTGGATGGCGAGCGCTTCTACGACTCTGTAAAAACCCGTATGTCATGTGACCCAAGCGTCATTCCTCCAGACAGATAGCGGATCCTTAGACCCCAAAGGTTCTAGTTCTGTTTCATGGCTCCTCAGAACAGCGCCACCTAGATAACGTCGGTGGGTTATCCAGATGGCGCTGATTCACTTGACGTCAAACAACTTTTGTGTTAAATTTTTCTTTTGTTTGGGGCTTTGTTGTTCATTTCATTCAACTAAACATTAATCTTATAATTCTATATACACATAATAAATATAATATCCGCTGATAGATCAGTAAACATATTCTGTCTTTCTCATGTTTTTTATCATGATCTATTAATCACGAATAAATAATCACATTATTAACTATTCAAAAGCCTTTATTGTGAGTGGAAATAATAGAAAGAGTCAAAGTTATCTGAACAGATATCGTTTGGACTTTGATGTTTGATCAGCCCGTCTTTTTCTGCACATAGTGAGCGCTCTGTTCGCTATCTGATCTTTGACACGTTCGCTCGCGCTCAGAGGAACACACTTCAGACTTAACGGGTGTAGTTTTTATTTTTTTAAATTCCATTTGTGCTTCTGTTGGGAGTCATAATAACACCCACAGAGCAGGGTGACATATGAATGTTAGCCCGCCCCCTCCTCGCTGACATCACCGGGGGGGTCGAGAACTTGGAAAAAGAAATTCATCAAATTGTAGGAAAAAAATTATATGATCATTTTTATTTTTAAAATCAGTGTATATAATACTGTTCAATTTAATTAATTCAATGTAAAGACAATGTTAAATCTGAATTATTTGTGATGATAATAATAAATGATATGGCAATAAAAAATAAAAATTTGGAGTAAAAAAAAACATCTGTGTCAATTCTATTTATGTTGATTTATTATTTTTTTGATCTTTATATTTAGTGTTAGGGTTAAAAGTCGATTAATTTACAAAATAAAAACACATTTCTATTTATTACATGTGGATTTTTCTGCACATTATACAAAACAAAAATAATTAATTTGGTGTAAAATAATTCTAAATAATTCTATATTTAACATAAAATAAACATTTGAATTAAGTGACCTAATATGTTAACTTACAAAATACTAACATATATAATAGCAATTACCTGTGGATCTTTTATAACACATTTCTATAAGGATAATGAAAAGTTCCAGTTCTGTCATTGAGGCTAAACGACAAAATCCCTCCTTTCATCTCAAATAAAAAAATAAAATAACACTTTAATTAATCCTGAAGGTGAATTATAAAACCACCTGAATGTTTGCAGACTTCTGAAAGTTGACGAAGACTCACCTGATCCACAGACGACGAAGATAAAGAGCGCGAGCAGCCAGGGACCCACACCTTTCTCCTCCGTCAAAGTCCTCTACAATCAGACAAAAAATGTTAATCCAAAAACACCAGAACCAGAAAGATGTTAATATTAATTAATATAATGATTAAATATGTTGGAAATCTTCCTCTTTTGCCATTTCTGCAGCGATAAATGACATTTTTTAGTTCCTCTTTAAACTGATTTATGCAAAGAATTAAGACTTGTGGTTGAATCTTTCTATTGTTTGCTATTGATTAATTAATGAATAATTACAATCTTAATCACAAAAGCACACAATAAATAATGAAAGGGATCATTTTTTTCTCCTCCTGCTTATTGCAGCTCTGCATTAAAGCATATGTAAAATCTATTTCCTCAGTCCAACTGTTCAACCGCCTTTTATGGATACCAGTGATCGTCGGAGGGTCTTTAAAGACCATCACTGACGCGCGTTCGTGGAATAAACACGTACATGTTCGAATGTTAAAAACAAAACCTTATCACGTCATCGCACTGTGCCACGGTGTAAACTCTGCTCACTGGGATGTGACTGGTTTTTCAGGCCTTTGACTGGTTCTGAATTAGATACTTCATCGTTTTCAACTGGATTCATTAATCATACTATTATGACTATTCATTATTCCCTTAAATGAGGTTTTAAACGTTTTGATACGGTATTCCACACAAAAAACAGCCGTTGTTAAACTCACCGTTGACTTGGCTACGTTCCCTCGCAAAGTGATGTTCTTGCTGTGTTTCTCGTTCGCCATGCGAATCCTCTGCTTAGCCACCATCTTGTTGTCTTCTCGTTTATTTACTGACTTGTTTTAATCTTCGGTTGTTGTTTGTTGAGACTTCGCTCGCTTCTCTCGGTGATGTTTCCTCCGGTGGCGGACCGACTAGGAGCTCCTCTTTCTTGTCTACGTAGTCAAAAAGACCAAGCCCCACCCCCTTACACTCCCTCAGGAAGTGCTGACGTCACATAAAAGTGCCCCGTGTCAAATTAGTACTTCCTTTGCGGTCTTTCAAATTAAAAGCCACATCGATTCAACATTCAAGAATCGGTATTTTTCACAGGTTTAAGGCACATATAGAAGTCACAAGGTTATTAAACGCATTAAAGTCTTAATTACTACGGAAACGCTTTGCTTTCATACCAGAAAAAAAAATCTGAATCATATTTTTACATGAAATGTTCACATAGCATAATTGATCATTTTCACATTATAAATTTTCTCGTTTTTACGTCATGATTTTCACTTTACAACGTTTCAGTTTCACGTTTTCAAATGATAGTTTTCTTGTTATAAGGTTAAATATAACCACGTGAAAATGATCACGTTACAACGAGATAAATTCACGTTTTTACAGTGAATTTAAGTTCTAACGTTAAAATGATTTTGTTAATTATCTCAAAAATGGTTTTATTTTCTGGCATGGCAGCAAAGTGCTTCCATAAAACACAGAAAAACACGCGGGACAGAAAAACAGGCAGGACAATCTGAAACATCCCAAAAGAATGTAGAAAACATTTAAAAAAATAGTAATGGAGAAAAAAAGTAATAATACTTTAAAGAAAGTAAATGACAAGATGATGATGATTATAATAATAATAATAACTAGATAGATGGGATTCATTGTTCCCTAGGAAGACCGGAAAGACGAGGACTACGAGCCCAAGAAGGCCAAGTATCTCAATCTGGTGGAGGAGAGCAGAAGCCACGGGTGGAGGACCCACTATGAACCCGTTCAAGTGGGCTCTGCACCGAACACTTTGTCTCCTGGGTATCAGAGGGACTTTTTCGATTTATATATTTTTTGGAACATGGACAGATTTTTCTATCTAAATATCCTATTTTTCTTAATTTGTCGGTTTTCTATCAGTCCCTTTAGGTCTTTAGTCCCTTTAGGTATTTAGTCCCTTTAGGTCTTTAGTCCCTTTAGGTCTTTACGCAAAAACCGACGTCCCAGAAAATCACAAAACAACAACGGAAATATCCGCGATACGACTTTGAACGTTTAAACCGCACTTTTGTTTTGAAAAGAGACGTCCGGTCACTCATTGTGGTTCTCTGACAACTTGATGCGGTTCTTAAATACAAACTAAACTTTAAACATTTTTAAATGTTTTTTATTTTATTTTTTATTTTATTTGATGAAAAAAATATTTGTTTGGATTAACTATTCAACATTATGAATTTTAGTTGATTAATAATTAAGTTTGTAGCTACGTGTTCAAGAAAGGAGCCGATTGTATGCTGATGTGGCACTGTACAACCCGCCCTCTCCATCCTTGACGCACTTCCGGTAGACGTCCTGTCCACTTCCGGCACACGTAAACATGGCGCCCCCCACCCCGCTGTTAGCAGGTGGGTATCTTCTTCTTTTTTGTAACTTTAGAGTTGTCATTTTTCTTTTAATAATTACATCGATTTGTTGCTGAATTACTGCTGCCAGCTGAAACTCAATTATCAGATACTTAAATATCATCGGCGTTCTTAACTTTATGCTTTTTTGGTGGAATGAATAATAAGCCAAACTCTGTTTAAAGTCTGTTACTTTGATTGATTTGTTTAAGATTAACCCTTACACATTATACAAATATAACACAACCTTCACCGAGGTAATATGAGAAGTCATAGTGTTTTTCGGCATTGACAAAATCTATAACTGGCCGTCACATGAGACAAATGGTCTCCAGTTTATCACAATTTAATCATGCTTTGCTTTCGCTTGTAACGAACCGTCTGAGGTCTGTATATAATGGACGTGCTACATATAAACATTTAAAAACACGTAAGTTATGACTGTTACAGAGTCTAAATTAACGCCGAATTGACCAGATACATTTGTATGAGCGGAATGACTTCAGTTTAATAAAATGTCAGACGCTTATCAGTGGTTGGACATGGACACTTGTAAATTACTACATTTCTTCATGAAGTTCAGCCTTGGTCATTCAGAAGACCCAACTCTTAAACTTCAGAGTAGAGATTAAGCCAAACTAGCTTTGAAACATAACTGATTATTTATGCAGTGGCCATGAATTCATACTTATCAGTATCCTCCGCTGCGAAATGCTTATTTCTAATATCAATACTGGTTTGTGTTAGCTAATGTGCAATAGTCACTAAAAGCCAAATTGAAATCCAAATTATAACTCAAACAAAAATTATTTTCATGGCTGTAATTTTCAATCAATCTCCGTGCGCGACATTTAACATATTTGAAAATGGCATAAAATCACTTAGATAAATAATAATTGGTATGAAATGAAGACGAGGCTTTCACATGTGGAAGAAGAAGAGCGTTTAAAGCTAGCAGGAGCTCAGAGACGCTCATAGGAACCTGAAGTCCCTGAACAAAAACCAACATAGAACATATACCAGACAGAACGCAGCGTGAAAAGTTTTATTTTCACTTCCAAATGTCATGCAGTCGGTTAAAAGGACGGAGGGGACATTCATTTCAACAGATTAGAACACATACACAATGCCGACCAGCCTCGTCACTTCCACTGCAATCCTTTAAAACAAGAGATCTTAAAATGCAAAACTCATTATAATTCTCCAAAGTTTAAAGAAAAAGAATCAGAGAAAAAAAATTGGTTCTTATACAAGTTTAGCACAATAGCTTCCATAAAGGTTCTTAAAGTCTCCTCAAAGAAATCGGAATCTTACATGTGGATTTTTTGGGTATATTAAAGTGATGAATATTCTTCCTCCTCTTCCTCGTTTCTCCATCAACCAATAAGTGCGTGGATCAGAGGGGACATCTCTCCTCACTGGTCCTCCAAAATGTGAGCAGTACTCCGCCTTCCAGAGGTAAAGACCCGCCCACCGTCTCACTTCCTGTCTCCGTGCGGAGAGTTTTCTACGTGAATGTTATTTGTGTGTCGGAAACATAAATCCTTGAATAACCGGCGGCGTTTTTTTTCTGTCTCAGGGACGGTCGGTCCAGCCGGTGCGTCAGCTTCAGCAGAGACGGGACGCTCTTCGGCTGGTGCAACGGAGACAAGTAACTACCGCCAGTAATCGGATTACCATCACTAGACTGATGGCTTTGATTTGAGTCTTTAATGCGGCGAAACGGCTTGAGTCCAATAGAATCCTAAAATGTTTAAACTTAAAAAAGAATTCCTGACTTTATGATCTCCGTCTGTTTCCCAGAGTCTCCGTGGTGAGATGTTCCGACGGCTCCGTGGTGTTGACCTTGGACCTCCCGAAGACGGCTTTGCTGGACTTTTCTCCCCTCAACAGTACTCTGGTCACATGGCAGACCTACAGCAGTAAGAAACCCGACGAGACTGTTTGGGTTCTGGGACGGTCCGGCCTTCAGTGTCTTGAGTTCTGGGCTGGTTTCACATCTCAGAACTTTGGTTCCGTCTTGATTTTTGACTCCGGTAGTGTGAGGCGTTCACGGACCACCTGATCCGCTCGTGGTGATCAGAACCGCTGCGATCATTTTCCGATTATGGATTCAGATTTCCTTTATTTGTCACTTTTTATGTAAAAGAAACAACAACAAAACAAATTATATTTCTCCTCATCCATCTAAAAAAAACCCAAAACATCAGATAAAACAATTATTAAATAGAGAAGAAATTGTTATACATATAATAATAATATATTATTATAATAACACTTGAATACACCTTTGATGTTTTTGAGTTAAAATGGAGAGGATTTCAAAAATCGCCTCGGTTCCACGTTTCTTCTGCTTCCTGTTCAATCGGCCATTTTGTGTCCAGGTCGTTCTCCAGAGGTCGCAGGAGGCGCTGGGTTCACTGCCCCTCTGACTCGGGATGAAATCCTCACGTTTGTGACGCCCCGCTATTTTTTCTCATCTTGTTGTAGTCTGTCCATTTTTGAGGGTGGAGAGAACTTAATCCATCAGGTGTGTGAGGAAACCTGACGTCATGGGTTCGGATCTTAAAACAGGGATGCGATCAGAGAAGTCAGTCGGACAGACGACGATGTAGGAGACGGGGTTTGACTGACCAAACAGGACAATTAGAGGAGATGGAACAAAATGAGATGAGAGACAAAAACGTGTTTTTCTCCGTAGAGATGCTCACTGAACAGCTGACCTGAAGATGAAGATGAAGAGCTGTTGTGTTGGATTCTGAAGAAGGTGACTTGTGTGTGTGCGTCTGTGTGTTCCAGAGACTCAGACCAGCCCTCAGGGCGACGCCAACCTCCAGCTGTGGGACCTGGAGAGCGGTCAGCTGATCAAAGCGCTGTATCAGAAGAAGTTGGACTCCTGGTGAGTCTGGAGGTCCTGCAGAAAGACGGTCATCTTCTCACTCTCTCTGCTTTCCCCACGTTCACCGCTCTGCGCTCGCCTGTGATTGGCTGCAGGTGTCCCAGCTGGTCCGACGATGAGAAGATCTGCGTGAGGAGCGTCAACAACGAGCTGCACTTCTACGAGAACAACGATTTCAGTAAGAGAGCAGATCGCCGCTGCGACTGTAACGGGATGAAACCAGCGCCGCCGCAGATGTTTCCTCAGGAGCATCCGTCTGTCAGTTCACACGCAGCGTCATAACGCTCTGGTACAAATAACATTTGAGAAGGAGCTGATAGAGAAGGACTGAGAAGGTCAGAAGGAGCTGATGGAGAAGGAAAGAGAAGGTCAGAAGGAGCTGATGGAGAAGGAAAGAGAAGGTCAGAAGGAGCTGATGGAGAAGGAAAGAGAAGGTCAGAAGGAGCTGATGGAGAAGGAAAGAGAAGGTCAGAAGGAGGTGATGGAGAAGGAAAGAGAAGGTCAGAAGGAGCTGATGGAGAAGGAAAGAGAAGGTCAGAAGGAGCTGATGGAGAAGGTCAGAAGGAGGTGATGGAGAAGGAAAGAGAAGGTCAGAAGGAGCTGAGGGAGTAATTGTGGGATTGCATGAGGAGGTCTGGAGGGACAGGAAGTATGTTTGATTGGTCCAGGATGTGTATGAGAGTAGCGGTGAAGTGAGGACCAGGAGTGATGGATGGGTTCAAGATGGCGGTGGGACTACACCAAGGATGGGCTCTGAGCCCCTTCTTGGTTGCTTTGGTGATGGACAGGCTGACAGAGGAGGTCAGCAGGAGTCTCCATGGACTATGATGTGGGTGGAGGACATTGCGATCTGTAGTGAGAGCAGGGAGGAGGTGGAGGAGAACCTGGAGAGGTGGAGGTATGCGCTGGAGAGAAGAGGAATGAAAGTCAGAATACGTGTGTGAATGAAAGGGAGGAGGTGAGGATGGAGGTGCAGGACATTAAGGAGTTAGGGTCAACTGTTCAGAGCGACGGGGAGGGTGGAGAAGAGGTGGAGAACATTTATCCCTCTGGTCTCTGTTCCTCCCTTCAGACGTCATCGCCAACAAGCTCCACATGCAGAAGGTCTCAGACTTCGTGTTGTCTCCTGGAGGTCAACCCAGCAAGGTGAGGAGCAGCATTCCTCCCGCAGCAGGAGAACAGGAGGTCGGAGGAGAGGGTTTAAACCCGGTTCTGGTTCTGTGTGTTCCCCGCAGGTTTCCGTCTACGTCCCCGGCAGCAAAGGCGCTCCTTCGTTTGTGCGTCTGTATCAGTACCCGGTGCTGGGAGGTCCGTCCGCCGCCCTCGCCAACAAGAGCTTCTTCAAGGCCGACAGGGTCACCATGCTGTGGAACAAGAAAGGTGGGAGACCCGCTCTGGTTCTGAAGATCCGGTTTAATCACGTCCTGTCTGTAAGTCCGTGTAGTATTTAACACCCGCCTTCTTTCAGCCACTGCGGTTCTGGTGACGGCGAGCACAGAGGTCGATAAAACTGGAGCCTCGTATTATGGCGAGCAGACTCTGCATTACCTCGCCGTTAACGGAGAGACGGCTGTGGTCCAACTGTGTGAGTTCTGCCGATCCAGCGGGCCTACTAGAAGAACCCTGTCAGAACCCTTCAGGTTCTCAGGTCCAGTTATTGTTGAGCGTCTGACCCCTTTTTAAGTTTGATGATTGAATTATTGAATATTGGCTAGGTGTAGCTATGAGAGTTGATATAAGCTAACTTTAGCTAAGGCTGCTAATATTGGCTAGGTGTAGCTATGAGAGTTGATATAAGCTAACTTTAGCAGTGGACAGTAGCTAACTTTAGCGATGCGTCTCTGTGTTTGAAACAGCAAAGAATGGTCCGATCTACGATGTGGCCTGGAGTCCGAATTCTTCAGAGTTCTGTGTGGTGTACGGCTTCATCCCGGCCAAAGCCACCATCTACAACCACAAATGTGACCCGGTGTTTGACTTCGGAACTGGACCGCGAAACGCCGTTTACTACAGGTGAGAGGACGCCGTATCCGTGTGAGGACGTCCATATTTCACGATGGTGTCCAGAACCTGAACCTGTCAGAAGAACCTGACAGAAGAACCTGACTGAATCCTTCTTACTGTTTTTAGTCCCCAGGGTCACATCCTGGTCCTGGCTGGGTTCGGGAACCTGCGAGGTCAGATGGAGGTCTGGGACGTGAAGAAGTACAAACAGGTGAAGAAAAAAACGATCAAGAGAAACGATAGAGGTTCATAATCGGTGCCCTGAGGAACGCCACGCTGGGATTTAAACATCTTTTTCCAAACCCCTCGGTCCATTCAGGTATCCAAACTTCAGGCGCCAGATTCTACATTTCTCTCCTGGTGTTCTGACGGCGAGCATGTCGTCACGGCGACCTGTTCTCCCCGGCTGC
Source organism: Lophius piscatorius (assembly GCA_009660295.1). Classification (NCBI taxonomy): domain Eukaryota; kingdom Metazoa; phylum Chordata; class Actinopteri; order Lophiiformes; family Lophiidae; genus Lophius; species Lophius piscatorius. Next base: position 19,752 of record VRLP01006151.1, on the reverse strand, counting down.
GGGTCAGTAACGGTTATAAGATCTGGCACTACACCGGCACTGTGCTTCACAAATGGGACGCCACGGAAGGTTCCGAGCTGTGGGAGGTCCGCTGGCAGTCGCTCCCCGATGGCAGCTTCCCTGAGCGGCCCATTAAGTACCAGGCAGCGGCCGGCGAGCTGGGAAGCACACAAGCCCCGCCCACACAGGCTTACCGCCCACCTGCACTGAGGCACCTGCCGGCCTCGCTCAGCTTCAAACTGGTGAGGAAAGGACGGAGAACCGGTTTAACAACGGATGTAGAAACAGAACTTCAAGGTGGAACTAGAGTTAGTTGTGTAATTGAGTAAATGTACTTCGTTACTTTTCACCACTGAGTACTATTCAGGTAATGTAGGTAAGATATTGAGTTTAATATGCGTTTTACAGTTGGACCCCAAAAACACAAGTCCCCCCTACAGGATGAGCTACGTTTAGCAATCATAGTTGAAATAAGCTAACGTTAGTTATGAGACCCGAAGTCGCCAAAACGTATTTATGTTGCGGAAATAAGTTAAACGTAACTGTGAGATATAAAAATAGCTAAATTTGGAAGGTAGTATAATCTAGCTAATTAAAGCAACGAGAGCGGAAATTAGCTAACTTCAATTATGGAAGCTGAACTTAGACAACATTATGCTGGACAGCTGGAATTAGCTACCGCTAGCCATGCCGCTGAAAGAAGATGCTAACACTGTCTAGCTAGAAAAAGTGAAATTCGCCAAATTTAGCATATTAGTGTAAATTAGCATACTTTAGCGACGCAAGTTAAAATTAGCCAGCTGTGCTAAAATTAGCTCACATTAGCTATGAGCATCCAAATGAGCCAAAATGAGTTGAAAATAGTGTAAATTAGCTAACTAGCGACGATTACTGTTAGCTAAATTCTGTAATGTGGAATTATGTGAACCTGCTTATAAAAAAAACATTTTATCTTTACACATATATCAAGTAAACTAAAATAGTAAATATGGTATTTTTATTTAAATAGATTCAAGGAATAGATGATTGTGTTGTTTTCTTCCTCACTGATTATCACATGTTGACTAACTTAGTATGGTGGTGTTATTGTGAATATGTTATTCAACGATGTTTGTTTGTTTGTTTGTTTGTTTGTTTGTTTGTTTGTTTGTTTCAGCACGAGGAGGAGCTTCCTCAGAATATGCGCCCTGGAACCTCGGGCGATAAGGTTGTCTCCAAAACAGCCCTGAAGAACCAGAGGAAAAGAGAAGCCAAGAAAGCTGCCAAACAGGTCAGCTGATGTTAACCAACCAGACGTCTCGCATCATCTCACTGCTCATCAGCTATTGGCCTCCTCTCACTTGGCTCCGCCTCCTGGAGACGACCAAACCAGGAGCAGTCGGGAAAATGTGTTGGGATTATATCCGTGGCCCAAAAGTGTAAAAAATAAACATGTTAGACATGAAAATAAAACATGCATGCATTAAGTACCAGACAACCTACATCAGCCATAACATTATAACCACCATCAGGTGAAGTCAGAATAACATTGAACAAGCCAGAACACACATTTAGAACTTATGATCTTCGGGTCCACCAAAGTTATTCATCAAACTCCTGTAAACTTCTTAACATTGAGAAAAGTCTGATTATAATTCTGATAAATGTTCTGTAGGAGGCAAAACCTGAACCTGAACCTGAATCTGAGCCCCAATCTGACACCGCCCCCGTCAGCCAGTCGGAGCCGAGCAGCGGCGACCCAGAGACCGACAAGAAGATCAAGAACTTAAAGAAGGTGATTCTCATTGCGATGCAGCCGTCAGCCGCGTGGCGAGCTGTGTTCTGCGCTGTGATTGGTCGCTCAGTGACGCTGTCTTGTCTTTCAGAAACTTAAAGCCATTGATGAGCTGAAAGATCAGATGGCGACTGGGAAAGTCCTGCAGAAGAACCAGGTGACCTGATTTGTTTCCACTGAACTGCGTTTATGATTAGCAATCGATAAAAAGTGATGGGGTGTGTGAGAGGCGGGTGTTTGAATGTTCCTCTAAGCAGACGTGACCTTTGGTTTCTCAGCTGGAGAAGATGGAGAAGGAGGCTCAGCTACTGAAGGAACTGGAGGAGCTGCAGATCGAACAGTAGAGGCTGCAAGCCCCGCCTCCAATCCAGCTCAGAGGGGTGCCGATGTGTTAGGAGGCGGAGCCATGATTTAATCGCTCTACGCTCGGCTCAGTGTTCCATTTTTATTTGCTCGCCAGCTGCTGAGAGCATCAATCAGTCCACTCTCTTTGGAGGGTGCCAAAAGGAATTGTGGGAACTCTAGGAAGAAGCTGTATGGGTGTGTTTGGTCCCACTGAAATCCCGTTGCTATGCGACATCTGTATAGGTGCTGAAGTTTCTAACAGTCCACAGATTTTAATGAAACTCTAATAAACTCTTTGTCGACTCAAGTCCTGACTGTTCCATTTCTAACACGTCGATTATGGAAAAAAGTTTTCAATTAAGATAATTCGCATTTGTAAATTCGACATTCGACATCTACGTCTGGCCACCAAAATATATCACCAAAATTAAAAAATAACAACAAAAAGGTTAATTTTAATCATAAATAACTAGTAATAAACAATTGTGTATACATAATTTAATGTAAATGTGATATTGGACAGATAGTATGGTTATATCACATACTATGATTTAATAGTTGATATATCCAGTAATTCAAGAACGTTTAATCAATTTCTGGAATTCCCTCCTTGGGATTAATAGAATGCTTTTATGTAAATATCACAATCACAAATTTACGATTTATTTTAAACTACATGAAAAAAAATGAATTGGAATTCTTACTTTATAAGAATACATTCAGCATTCCAAAAAAAAAATTAATGTAGCCGATTCTCAGAATAAAGTCAGAATTCTGAGAATAAAGAATTAAAGAAAAAAAAAATCATGTAGTCTTACTTCCACAGTTAGAGAAAAAACAAATATAGGCCGCAAGAATATTTTCTTTACAGCGTTAAAGTTTGGGCTGAAAAAGGAGTCTATGATTGGTTGAAGTAGCTGCCAATCAAAGATGTCTGTGATGCTATTGGTCAGTTTTACTTCCTGTTCGTGTGTGATTCGTGCGTTCGTATTAAGTTACGGGGTGGTTGTGGTGAGCGGCACTCGTAATTGTGTCGACTGTCCACTTATTCTGATCCGAGAGGCCCCGCCCTGCTGTGACGCCATGGTGTAAAAATCAAACAACCGCTCTAGCAGTCAAAGAGAGCATCGGCAGAACGTGCGCTTGTTTATGCAGTTGTGAACTCCTTTAAAACGAAGTTTTAGGCTATTTCTTTTAGTGTTTCTAAGAAATGTATTGTAGTGTATTTAATTTGAGGTAAAACTACCGGCTGACCAGGTTACGGCGCGTTGTGGAGCGCCTGACAGGAAACACGTGCATTCAAAAAGGTAACATCTAACGTCATTATTAGCCGAATAGCTGGTTTGTAGGTTAACTAGATAACCGGTTTGTTGATTGTGTCAGTACTTTTACTGAAGTAATGATAGACTGGTCCCCCTGATTAATGTCTTTGACTATATATTGGTGCGTGATGTAAACAAACTGGGACCAACACGTGTTCTGTGAGGTCATTGGAATAGATTCAATAGATGACATGACGTCAGCAAAGGGCTTCACTATCCAGTCTTTGTGCCTAATATTTTTCGTTTACGTAATGGAGGTAACCAAAGTTTGATTGATGCTCCCTCTCAGATTCTGGAGATGGATGAACCCAGATCACAGGAGGAGCCTCCGGTGGTTGGTGTCAGTCTGTGTGGCTCCGCCCCCCTGCTGTGGAGGGTGGAGGACCTGCGGGCTGTGAGGGCACAGGGCCTGGTGGGGTCTTTGCTAGGTTCGTTGCCCCGAACGCCTCGACAGAACGGACGTCTCGGGCGACCGCTGCTGTTGATGCCGGAGGAGGAGAGACTGATGAGTGAACGCCACGCCGCCGCCGCCGCCTTACCGTCCACTAACCAGGTTAGTAGATTAGTTCACCTTCAGGCCACTACTTTTGTTTTACTCAGCGACGGCCCTGCCTTGTATGTTGTCAGCAGGACGGAGCAGAGGTGGAGCTGCGGGTGGAGCAGCATAAGGAGGACCTGCAGAAGAGTTATGAGGAGCAGAGTGTCTTGGCTTTGGAGGACAGGAAGTCAGCACTGCTCAGGGCCATGACGTCATCACACACAGGTGAGTTTTTTGAACAGATAAGTTTAACCCAGCGTCGGTTCTATCAAAGGCTGCTGTCTGTTCTTGAGCTGAGGTTCTGGTCTCTCAGATTCAGACTCTGGAACTCAGGCCATAGACGAGGACCTACAGGGTCGACTGGAGGCCCTGGACCAGAGCTTTAACTTTCCTCAATCGGCGCTGGTGGTCCAGCTGAGCACAGCGAGGGCGGGGCTGACTTACTGTCCTGAGGCTCGAGCCTTCCTGCAGGCTGACTGGCCAATCAGAGGACAGAACGACCACCATGGCAGTGCCAAGTTCCAGGTGTTCAGAGACCTGAGGGGGCGGGGCTTCTACCTAACCTCAGCAGGGAAGTTTGGAGGAGACTTCCTGGTGTATCCAGGTCAGTGTGCAGACTCAACTTTAAATATGTGGATCCATCAGGAATGGTCTACACTATGTTTTTGGTTGTGATTCACAAAAACGTTTTCACAAAAACTTTAAAAAAACGGACAAATATTATCCCGTAAGAATCGGCGGTTAATAAAGCTGGCTGTCACAAATACCTTAACAAAGAAATGTGATTCAAGTTCAGACTGGTCACTTGACTTGAGGACTTTACTTCCCTATATCAACATGCCCAAAAAAAAAAATCTGGGTTTTAGGTTTTGGGTCATTTTGTCAGATTTCAGATTTTACAAAGGCTGCGTTTATTCTAAGAGAGTTGAGAGTATGAGTTGGAGTGACATCTATTTTTAAATTGTGCTCGCAACCTCCATTTTTCTTCCACAGTCATAACGTAGTAACATATCTGCCTGTTCTTGTGGTGCTAACAGACATGCTAACGGCTACGGGAGGCCCGGAGCAACAGGAAGTCCAACCAATTGTCTCCCAGTTTGATTTTATCCTGCCATCTGTGGTGTAAACCTTCAATTTTCAACTTTATCCTCACCAATTATGCATCTGAATTTATCTGCTACAGAACTTTAGGATTTTTGAACCAGGCTTTCTGGTTCTGGTCTGTCTCAGGCCTCAGATTCACACTGCTGGTGCTGATTGGCTGATTAAACCGTCAATCAAAGCAATGAGCTTATCTGACCCTCCCACTCGTGATTTATATCTGATGAAGACTGGTTTTGCTTTGATGTCTTCAGTCCTTGGTGGAATGTTGGTGGCTGGAACTCCTATAATATGTTCACCATCTTCTGCGTCTCCTCTTCAGGTGATCCCCTCCGTTTCCACGCCCACTTCATCGCCGTCTGCGTCTCTCTGGACGAGTCCATCTGCGCGCTGGACCTCCTCGCCGTGGCCCGGCTGGGATCAAACGTGAAGAAGACTGTCCTGCTCTGCTCGCCGGGCTCAGACGGAGGAGTCCTCTACACCTCCTTACAGTGGAGCGGGATGGTTTGACCCAGGAAGCGCGAAGCTGACCTTTGACCTGTGCTGCATTCAGGGACTCGGGGATCATTTCTCTTCCTGTCATTTGACAAATCATCGGACATGATCTGAAAATGCGGAGCAGGTTTGGTTGTTTCATCGTTTCCTTAACACCCAGGAAGTGAGCGAGGAGACGTCAAGCGAGACAAATGGAACACGTCCCAGTGGAACGTCTTTGCTGCCCGACACTGAAGGAACGATCCTGTGGGCTCGACTTTAATTTAATACACAGACTGAAACCTGAGCCGAGGTCTGGACTGTCGTTTTTATTCAGAGCTGCTTACACACATGAGGGTCAACAGGTGAGGGCCAACGAACCTACGGTGGTGCCCTAAAAAAACCCAAACAGGTTAAATATCAAAATTTGAAAACTGAAAACAAATTTAGGAGGTCTGTGAAAAACAAGCTTCAGAAAAACGTTTCAGAAAAAAAAAGTACAAGGTGTCAATCACTTTTAATCAAACGATAAAGGAAATGAACATTTTAGACAGAAAAAATGATACAATCAAAAACAAATTTACGAGATTTCTGCTTCTTTCGCCGAAGACAGAATAAATTACATTTTGCGTGTTTGTAAATGTTTTACATTTGGACAATATTTCACTGACGAGTTACTGATCCAGGAAGTTAAAACCTTTTGAACATCTTTACAAATTTACTCAAGTCATTTGTGATTTGATGGACTCAAAAACTAGACGTGCACCGATTGCAATTTTTTTAATGCAGATATCGTCCGATCAATGAGTCGTGTATTTTAAGTGCTCTTATTTTGCTGGTCGGCATTGTGTTTGTGTTCTGACCTTCCTCATTCAGTCAGGCTTTGTTGAACGACTTCAGGGCTTGTGGCGGACTAGCTACCGCTAGCTTTAGCCGCCCTGCTAAGGGGTGATCAGATTTGAAGTATGTGATCCGATGTGAATTTGATGAGATGCCGATCGATCGGTGAACTTTTACCCGTGGGTCAAAAAACAAGCAGGAAAGTTTCACACACCGTGTAAATTTGTTTTTCCGTTAGTAACTTGTGGGTCACTAACTGGTTTCCCCCTAACAAACGGTTCTGATGATTTATATACATCAGTCGTAAACGCAAACATCAACACATGAATAATAAACAGAAAGTCTGAATAACAAAAAACACACCGCTTCAGAAAACCTGTTTGTATTCCAGACAAAGTCATAAAACTTTGTTCAGAATCTGATTCAAGATCGGATCAACTCCTCCTCTGGACCGAAGATCCGGCCCGACACCAACATGGATCAGAAGCCTTCGGCGGTTCAGTAGAAAGGTAAAGTGTTGTTCCAGTCGATGGCGGCACCTTCCCACTTGGTCCTGATGGTCATCTCCAGCGAAGGAAACCTTTTCTCCGGGTCTCCCTCTGCGGACGGCGCCTCCCAGTGGTGGGAGTGAGTATCTGCAGGAAAACCAGCGACAAAGTTAGACGCGACCCGAGTTCTGTGGCTGGTGAGGTGAAGCTGTGCTTCAATCTGGGTCACCCAAGGACTTACTAAAGGTTTAACTTGAGATAAGAGATCAAAGATCTTCGTCTTCTGTCCAGTTAACTCTTTGGAAAACAAATCTTCCACTTCCGTGTTTTTTTTATCTCTACGTGATCACCGATCATTCGATGGCGCCACGGTCTGGTCCTCTCTCTCTGACGCTTTTTCTAATTCATGCCCAACAAAGCAACGGCAGTAATTCCAGTGTGAGTGTTAGCTAGCATGCTAGCAGGTAAGAGGTGCGATGTATGACACAGCATCATCTGCATATGGTGTAACAACAATAACTTGGTTCTCCTGGACCTCGTTAACTTTGTGAGCTGCTAACTTCTTCAGGTTAGCAGCCCCCCCCTCCCCTCCTCACCTACAGAGAGTTGGGCCGTTCTCGTCTGCGACTTCTGGCCGTTGTAGTAGTAGAGGTGGAACATGTGCTCCATCCTCCAGTCCGACAGCAGCGAGCGGTTCGGACTGAACACGATGGAGTAGCTGCTGTTGATGCAGCAAAGCCACACGGGGAACCTGGGGGTCTTCAACATGCTGCCCACCTGTGGACGCATCAACAAGGATTATACTGTCGGACAGGAAGAAACTGTTTACAAGAAATTGGTTTACGATTTATTCACATTTATTGTGAGGCGACTTTTTGACCCTTGACTCGTCAGCAGCAGTTGAGTCTCGGAGTCAGAAAGTCTCCAGGGCCACCACCAGATGGCGCCGACACCAACACCAGCTGTTTGGGAGGGTAGCGAGAAAAAAGACTCTGCTGTCGTCCACACACAAGCTAACGCTGCTACAAGCTAACGCTGCTACAAGCTAACGCTGCTACAAGCTAGCGCTGCTATAGGTTGACAAACACCACTGGGACTTTCACTGGAACAAGGTCAGAGGTCAGATGAGACCAAAGTAGAGTTTTTAGACTACAATCATCTAAGATGGGTGTGGCCTAGTATGAAAGGGAGCCATAGAGAAAAGCACCTCCTGCCCACTGTGAAGTCTGTGGGTGGATCTATTATGCTGTGGGCCTTCAATCAGTTTTACGATGAGACCCGTTTGGATTACGACAACAGGATGAACGTATGCAATGAAAAGTTCTTCTAGAGCAGCGGCATAATTAAGAGAAGGAACCAAAACTGACCGGATCAAACTCGTACACCAGAACGAAAACCCAAACCTCGGTTCCGACTGCAGTCAGGAACTTTTTTGGGTGTCTGTTCTTTTAAAAGCTGGACGTACCGGTGGCAGTCTGCCTCGCTCCATCTCCTCTCTGCTCCAGTGGAGATATCCCACATCACTGCGAGACAGGACGCCCTGCAGGGGGCGCTCCAGAGGCTGGCCGTCCTCTCCACAGCAGACGGTCCCATTGAAGACGTTTGGACCGGCCCGTCCTGTCAGCAACAGGTTCAGCAAAGCCTGCAGAGAGATTCCAGAGGAGCACCATGTGTGTCCTCTCCTCCTCTTCCTCCTCTCCTCTGTGGTTGAACGTTTTCTCACCTGACGACAGACGAAGTTTCCCAGACTGAGGTACAGCAGGTGGGAGGTAGAGGAGTCCAGATCCTCCTTCAGCCTGTGAGGAAGAGCTGGGTTCAGTTTGGTGTTTTAATGTCGTGATATAATGTCCAAGAGATCGGACAGGACCGGTACCGGAGGCCGTCTGTCCAGGTCTCTCTGGTACCGATCCGGTTCGAATCTTTTCAGGCCTCATCCAGAAGAAGTCCGGCCATCAGCACAGAGTTGTTTTAACGTTTAGAGCAGCACAAAAAGATTCTTATCTTTGTTTAATCACAATAACGTCAGTCTGTCCATCACCACAGCAAACAAGAAGGGGCTCAGAGCCCATCCTTGGTGCAGTCCCACCTCCACCTTTGACCCCTCCTCTCCGCTGTGATACCCGACGCACTACCCAAAACGCCCAGTAGGATTCATTTTCACGCCGGTACCTGTCGACGGTCCGAGAGCAGATGAGGCTGTACAGGAACAGGATGACGCCATGACTGCCTTCCTCTTTGAACTGCAACAAGGACAGAAGTCTTCATGGGTCATTTGGGTCAGTACTGGTACCTTTTGTTTCTATCAGCAGTGGGAGAAGATGGAGACAAACTCACACACTGTATGTTCTCCAGGATGAAGGTCCTCAGATCCTCTATGGTGGTAAACGTAAACAGCTGCAGCTGAGAGAAGGAAGTCGGTTTGCGGTTATTGACTCTGAGGTTCTGTTTGAATATCCAGACCCGGTTGGGGTCAGTCGTCATCCACGCTGACGGTACCTTCTCCGTGAAGTTGTCCTGTTTGTAGTCCAGCTGAGGTGTGACGCAGTAGTCCTCAGTCACCAAGGTAACCGTGGCGCTGACTTCCTGACCGGCCAACCAGAGGCTGTCGGACAACGCCGCCGCCAAGGCCCGGTCCTGGTCCTCTGGTCCCACTTCAGATAAACTGGATGTGAAAACAGAAAGACTTCATCTGGTAGAACTTCCCCGATGAGTTCTGCTAAGGGGTCACACCGGCGTGATGGTCCTTTCAGGGTGTAGCTGGGGTCTCGGTGGGCTGAACAGAGACGCTGAAGTGGAAGGCGCAGGAGACGAGGGGCTTCAGGGTATTTGAGAAATACTAAATGGGTAGATTTAAAGGCTGGCTATAATGGAGGAATCGGCAGGGATCTTTTCTAAACCTAAGGTTCTGTTGGACCAAGGCGGAGGTCTGAGCTTGTGGGGTTCTTCTAGTTTAGTCTGCTGTCACTACTAACTGGGTCTGGACTAGAAGCAGAAACCAGCTGTATGAGGAACGGGCCAAGATCCCTCAGGAAGCTGCTGTCTGATTGTCAATCATGTTGGCTGCAGGTCATCTTCAATCAGCCCACCTGAAGACGAAGGTGTCGGTGAAGGTCTGTGTTTGGTCAGGTGTCAGCTGGTTCTCCTCACCTGTGCAGGTCTGAGCTGCTCTGTCGGATGAACAGCAGGTGTTTGATGATGCGAGCCTGGATGACCATCTGAATGGACCTGGCCCCGCCCTGAAAAACCAGACACCAGAAACACCTGATCAGGTGAGACTTTAACTAATAATCTCTCACTAACGATGTAAATCTGTGACCCGTTTTTAGAAGCAGTACAAACGACATTTGGAGTACTAGAACCCGATACCAGAGTACGTTGATCGTAGAACCTCAATTACCAGAAACGTAGAGACATCATGTAAAATGTCCAGAAGTGTTCCTGAGGACATGTAGAACCGTTCTTCACGATGGTTCTACACGGTTCTGGTTGCCACCTTTACCTGGGAACCGGTTCAATCAGCTGTTTTTGAGCATTCCACATCTGTCCCGGTCCAAACGTACTTTTTAGAGAGGTCTAGACTAATATTCAGAAATCTTTTAAATTCATGGGTCATGTTGTGTTTCAGGTTTTTGGAGTGGGGGGGTCGATCCGTCAGAGTACTGGCGCCGAGTCTCACCCCGTCGGCCTCCAGGGCGTAGGATAACTCTGAGCTCGGCTCTCTGAACTGGAAGAAGGATTTCCTCCACTCATAGTTGAAGACGTGGAACGTTCCTCCGAACAGAATCCTCCTCAGGTTCTAGACCCCCCCCCACACACACACACACACACACACACACACACACACACACAGTGTTTTGTTTGAGCACAGAATACTAAAACGGGTGGAGGGACGCGTTCACCTCCACCATCCTTCTTTAATTCAGGTCCGGGCCTCGCAGAGAGAACCAGAACCTGATACCGTACCAAGGGTTCCCCTCTGGAGACCTTTAGATGGAGGAACCCTCGTTACGTAACGAGACGGTGTGTGTTGTCAGGGGGTCTGTGGTCCGTGGTCGTGTCTGGTGACCTGCTCGCGTTTCCACTCAGACACACTTCCTACACGCGTTAGGTGTCGATCACCTGCGTCAGCTGTGGGGTGACCGCCGTTCCTCCGAGGCCCGCGGAGACCACCAGCCTCCTAGGGATGGAGTAAAGCTCTGGGAGGGTCTTGCAGGGTGGAGGAGACTCCTCCTCTTCCTCATCCTTCCCTGCGTCCACCAGCCTCTGAGAAAGAAACACCTGAGCTCTTCAACAAGGTAACTTCCTGTCAGCGCCCTCTAGAGGCTGCAGTGTTCATCACACATGGTCTCTGGTTGTATGGAAGTAACTTCTTATAGTATGACTGACATCCCCTCTACTCCAGATGTACTCCAGATATACTCCAGATGTACACCAGATATACTACATATGTACTCCAGATGTACACCAGATGTACTACATATGTACACCAGATGTACTCCAGATATACTACATATGTACACCAGATGTACTCCAGATATACTACATATGTACTCCAGATGTACACCAGATGTACTACATATGTACACCAGATATACTCCAGATGTACTACATATGTACTCCAGATGTACACCAGATATACTACATATATACTCCAGATGTACACCAGATGTACTACATATATACACCAGATGTACACCTGATAAACTCCAGATACACAACAGATGTACTCCAGATATACAGAAGTTGTACTCCAGATATACTCCAGATGTAACCGTAGTAGTAGTACTGACAGTGTAGTAAGAGTAATAATACTAAACATCACAGTACTAGGACTATTATTGGTAGTAAGAGTAATGATAGTAAACAGAAGTGATAATAGTGATAATGGTGTTAGTTGTAGTAACCTTTCTAATTGTGGTATTCAAAGTAATACTATCAGTAGTAATACTATCAGCAGTAATAGTAGTAATACTATCAGTAGTAATACTATCAGTAGTAATACTATCAGTAGTAATACTATCAGTAGTAATACTATCAGTAGTAATACTATCAGTAGTAATACTACCAGTAGTAATATTTACATTCACAGAAACTAAACGTCTGTCACTCACGTCGGCGTTCTTTTTGACGTCCTGGTGAAGCAGCTGGATGTAACTCAGCCTGTCTGTCATCTCCAACTACTAACCCCTACTAGTTATACTAACCACTACTAGTTATACTAACACTACTAGTTATACTAGTCCCTCCACACCAGAGAATATAAACCGTCCTGACTAATACTGGTCCTGATGAGAGAGACGGTCATCCTAGCGTCTCTGCGACCAACTGGCTGAGCCTCCACCTGAGCAGGTGGAGGCTGAGGTGGATCCACCTGAGCCTCCACCTGAGCAGCAGTGAAACCGAATACTGTGTGAGTATTCAGGATCACATTCTGTAGGAAACACTCGGAGCAGCCGGCTGGAATCTGAGCTGAGAGCGGCCGAGCATCAGGACCAGCAGGGGGCGCCGGGCTTCATGGGCCCGTTGGACCGAGTGACGGACGGACGCTCTCGGCTCATACCGTTTACATGTGTGTGTTTATAGGATGTGTGGACAGGTACTCACAATCTCACGTTTGTACTTTTGTCTGTGGAGAAAAAACAACAAGTTATTATTATTTATTTTCTTATAAGGAGGGTCAGTAAATAAACGTGTCGCTACAACAAGTACAAAAACCCTCCGTAAAAGTCAATTTGTGTTTTAAACTTCCCTCCTCCGCTGCAGGTCCGACACCCGGTCCAGAATCTGCTGAAGCTCCGCCTCCATCTCGACACACACGACAATATAAACCGGATATAAACACAGGTACAAACAACTAGTTTAAAACAACAAGTTTTTTCATCGGAGCTTTAATCTTTTACTCTTCATTTCTCCAAAGTCTTTGATCTTTTACTCTTCATTTCTCCAAAGTCTTTGATCTTTTTCTTGTTTTTCTCAGTTCCTGTTTCCTCTGGGATTTTATTAAAAAAAACGAAATTGTTTGCTTTAATTTTATATAAAGATTTTTAATCATTTTATATTTTTTAAGTTTATTAGTTAAAAAGGTTAAAATTATATGCTTTAATTTTATTTAATGATTTTTAATAATTTCATACTTTTAAAGTTTTAATGGTTGATTTAATTCTATCATTATATTTTATGACAGAAAACAACTCGGATGATAAATGTTTATTTTTAACACAAATATTGGTTATAGTTTAAAAAGACATTATTTAAATAAAATCAAACTTGACGATGAAGATGGACAAAATGATTTAATCTTAAACTGAATCCAGAACAAACTTCTTTCTTTCACTAGTAACATAAAATAAACAATCCTGTTTAAAATCCAGGTGTGTGAAGGAAACGTTAAAAATATAAATCAGACGTCGAAACAAAATAATTACATTCAATCATTTAATAATATAAATATATAATATAACACAAATATCAGATTATAATATTAAATCAGATTGTAGAGATGAGGAAGAGTTCTTACCTGCAGCTGAATGAAGAGGAGCTTCACCTGAGTGACAGGAGGCTTTTTATATCTAACACACATACACACACCCACAAACATATACATACACATATATACACATACACACACACACACCCCCACAAACATATATATATATATATATATATATATATATATATATATATATATATATATACACACACATGTACACACATACAAACATACAAATTCAAACATTTATTTTTAACAAATGATCTGTCAGTCAGTTTTAGGTTTTTAGGAAACTATTTCTGAAGCTGTACATTTTTAAATACTTAATAATGCTACTAAATACTGCTAACATGCTAACCTGAGAAAAACAAAGAATGCTGACGTGCCAGCTTTGAAAACTACTAAAGCTAATATGCTAATCTAATGAAAACAAACTAATAATAGCCTGTTGAAACAGCTAATGCTAGCTTGTTCAAACCACTAATGCTAAAATGCTAGTCTGTTGAAAAACAACTAATGCTAGCCTCTTTAAAACAGCTAATGCTGACATACTAGCCTGTTGAAAGAAACCAATGCTAGCCTTTTGAAAGCGCCTAATGCTAGGCCGTTCAAAACAGCTAATGCTAGCAACGCAACGCGTGCACAGGGGGTTGAAGCGGTCAACTGAGACGTCCAGATAGTTTGAGTTTCAGAACAACTCGATGAAATCCTGGCCTTTAATTGTCCGTCCCATTGAACGAGACACACGATGGAAACAACACGACACCAGACCTTGTGGCCCGGTTCTGCATGACAATTGGACCGGCTTGTTTGAGTCACCTGGTTCTGTCATCACGGCGGGATGCAGAACTCTGGATGAGAGAGTGTCGGTGTCACAGCGGGGGTCCGGATAAAGAAAGGTTTCACCGCTGTCCCTCCGCCTCCTTCAAAGTCTGTGAGACCAGATCCAACAAAGACCCGGACCAGAGGCTCGGAGAGAAGAAGTTCTCTAGACGTAAAGGACCGGACGAGGGTTCTGGAGACTGAGGCCGTTTATGATTCTTAAATCTGCATTTATTTCAGCTGAGACAAACACCGCAGTGACATCATCAACATTTAACAGTACGCTAAAAAATAATGTGGGTTAAGTTTGATAAACTGGTTCTAAAACCCGACAATCCGACCCAATGCTAGTAAGTAACTAAACCATAACAACTAATGCTAGCATGCTGTGCTGCTAAAACAACTAATGCTAACATGCTGTGCTGCTAGGATCAATGGATGCTAACATGTTATCATCAAATTCTAGCACCTGTTAAAAAAAGTTATTGCTAACGCCCCTTGAAAACAGCTATTGCTAACACGTGCAAGACCAGCAGTCGCTAACACCAGTTGAAATCAACCATGGCTAACTTATGATCTAAACAACTAATGCTAACACCTGTTGGAAACCACTAATGCTAACACATGTTGGAAACCACTAATGCTAACACCTGTTGGAAACCACTAATGCTAACACCTTTTGGAAACCACTAATGCTAACACATGTTGGAAACCACTAATGCTAACACCTTTTGGAAACCACTAATGCTAACACATGTTGGAAACCACTAATGCTAACACATGTTGGGAACCACTAATGCTAACACCTGTTGAACGTACCACTGATTACTTCTTTTCGAAATATTCGAGTAATTGGACGAAAATTCCCAAAATGTATCCCAATGTCAGGTTATTTTTCCAACACTTAAAAAATAAAATAACGTACAGAACAAACATATAAATGAAAACATGAAATGAATTTACCTATTTATTATTTGAACATTAGAGACAAACATTCGTTCAGCTGGTTTCAGTTCAGAATTTAATTCAGACGTTAAACACCTGAATGCATCGTCTTCTTACAAACACTTAAAAACAACATAGAGAGGCTAATGTTTAAAAATACATGCATAATAAAAACTCTTACTTAAGTGGAGTATAAAATGTATCTTCAGGCTGTTAAGAGTTTTCATGCTAGCACCCAGCTAACGTGCTAAAGTCACATTCCAACTTCTCTTTTTTCTGCTAAGTCATAATATAAACATTGATTTCCTCAGCGGCAGCTAAAATACCGAAAGTTTCAACTTTATTAATAAAATAACACACTAGCTTGTTGTAAACAACTAATGCTAACGTGTTAGCAACAAGTTGATGCAATAATCCAACTAAGACACAAACAAACGACACGAACTGTAAAATCCTACGTGATGATGTCATCTTTTCTGGATGCTTGTTAGCAGACGACGCTAACCTGTATGCTAGCACAAAACATGCTAAAGTCAGTTTGAGCTTCTGCATCTCTTTTTGTGACATGGACCCGACCAGAATCAGTGATTCTGGAGAGTTCTATCAGTACATGAGGTCCGCTGCTCCTCCACTCAGGTCCACCTCTTTTGTTTCCTGGAAGGGAAACTGGATCCCTGCCAGTCGGATCAGCAGGACGTTGAGTCCCTGGAGGAGGAAGATGAGGAAGAAGAGCCAGAAGCATCGGTCGTAGCGCTCATTGTACGTCTGAAAGAAATTGCCCTCGTTGAAGTTGGCGATCCGATCGGACAGATGATGGAGCTTCACCTCGGACGCAAACAGAATCAGAACCAGACAGCTGCACGCCCCTGCAGGTCAAACAGAACATTGTTTCATGTATGAAATCACCCAGATTGTACTGATGGGTCAGCTTTCGCTTCGAGACCGACCCACTGACGGTTCTGATCCATTCAAACCGTCTCGTTTCCTAAATGCTGTCTCGGGTCTCGTGTGTCGGCTGGCGTCTGAACCGGACTATCGATGGCTTCTCTCTGTTTCCTGCTCCTTTTCTTCCTCTTCAGCCCAAACTCTCCTGCCTCGCTCTCCGTTTCTATAATTGCAGCTATTATCAGACAAACACGTGGAAACCGGCGCCGGCGTGTTTGTCCGCGTCTCTGATACCCATTCAAAACCGGTCGCAACAAAACCCTCCGTTTCCTGCAGCCGTCAATCCTGCCGAGGGTCACGGGGGAGCTGGCTTCCATCCCATAATCTAATCCTCCACTTGTTGTAGTCTTCCACCAATAAGAGTCTGAGTTTGTTCAGAAAACCTTTACAGAGTTTTTATGTCACGAGAAAAGATTATTTACGGTGTTTAGCATTAGCATGCTAAAATGCTAAGTCGTATCTTTGTTTTGAGTGTTAGGCATGTTAGCATTCGTTAATTCACAGGAAACACAATAATAAATAAATTCATCCTCACATTTAGGTTTGTGTTTAATCAGCTTGTTATGTTCCCTCATATTACCCTTGTTGTTCCCTCACATTAAGTTTTCTGTATGATCCAATATATCTTTGTGTTCCCTTACATTAGCTTCTGTTTCCTTTCAGGAATTTTTATGTTTCCTCATATTGAAATCATTTTTAAGTTCCCACTCATAATCTTTTGAGTTCCCTCACGTTAACTTTTTAGTTCCCTCACACGGAGTTGTGTTCTATCACATAATATATTTGGTTACTTTAGGTTTTTTGTTCTTTCCCATTAAGTTTTGTGTTCCCTTAGATTAAGATTTGTGTTCCCCAAAATCATGTTTTGAGTTCCTTCAAATTATCCTTTTATAACAGCAAGTTTTGGTTCCCTCACATTAAGTTTTGAGTTCCCTCGCAGTATCAGTGACAGGTGATGTGACGATGACGGGTTTCTCACAGCAGATGAAGGTCCACAGGTAAAGTCCCATGGGTCCTTGCAGCGTCTCATATGGTCTTCCGAAGGCATTGAAGAAGAAGAATCCGGCGGCGACGGAGGAGAAGAGAATGACGACACCACAGAAGAAGATGACGGTAACATGGAGGCCGGCTGGGATGGCGCTCAGCAGGGCTGGGAAGACTGGGAACAAAAACAAAGGGAGACTCTCAGGTGCCGAGAATGTTAGGGAACTGAATGTTTCGGTTCCCTAACATTCTCGGCACAAGATGGTGGCATGTGGTCTTCATTAGAATGAAGGTCAGAGGTTAAAGGCAGACTGGTTGAGAACAAACAACCTCATGCAGACAACATGGCAGTCTTTAATCCACAAACCTGGATCTGTTCCCTCACATTAGATTTTCAGTTCCCTCACATGCATTTTTGTGCTTTCTCAAATTAAGTTTAAAAGTCGTCATTTAATATTTTAGCTCTTATATTAAGTTTTATGATCTTCCATATTAATAATGAGGTTTTGTGTTCACATGTAGATTTCAGGTCCCTAACATTACGTTATTAGTTCCCTTTCAATAGGTTATATGATCTACCAAATTAAAATTTTAATTCCATTATATTAGGTCTACTGATCTATCACATTAAGTTTTTAGTTCCCTTATATTACATTTTATGTTCACATTTAGATTTCAGTTCCCTAAAATTATATTTTTAGTCCCTTAAAGTACGTTTTATTATCTACCACATCACGTTTTTAGTTCCCTTATATTACCTTTTATGGTATATTGCATATATATATATAAGTTTTTATGACCTTAGGTTTTGTGTTCACATGTGGATTTCAGTTCCCTAACATTTCATTTTTAGTTCCCTTACATAAGGTTTTATCCACGTTCAGACACGGGGGTCTCGGACGAGAACAGAGCCGGTCTGTTCCTCCTGGTCAGAACTCGGACACTCAGTTCTGATCCAGTCAGGCAGAAAGCTCGTTAGTGAGGGGGGGCTGCTCTCGTTAGCCGCCCCCACAGACGTTTGTCACGCAGAAAGATCCGAGGGAACTTCAGAAAATCCACCCAGAGCTGAACGTTGAACATTTTTGCATAAATCTACTGATGTCATTCAAAGTACAACAACTTCCTGTCTGACGGCGAAGGATCAGAATTTGCCGTTTTTCACAGTTTTGCCATTCAACTAACTTCAACTTCCCTGAGGCCGTTAATGATGGCGTGACGACGGCGTAAAGAAAAGTGAGCCGCAGGAAAAACACACCTGATGCTTGTTGATATGAAGTCATTTATCCAGTTTCAGCCGCAGAGATCGAATTAAATATGATTTAATAATTCAAGAGCTTTGAATCATTAATGACATCACTGCTGCTGATCTGAACCCTAAACACCTGCAGACATCAGTCCACCTGTTACACCTGTGCCCCTCTGCTGACGCCCCCCCCTGTGTTACACCTGTGCCCCTCTGCTGACGCCCCCCCCTGTGCTCCACCTGTGCAGCCATGTGTGTCACACTCACATGTGAAGCGGGACGGCCTCTCTCCCAGCCCGCACTGCTTCACCTTGTGACCATGGAAGAGTCCGTAGCTCAGTTCCCCCACAAACTTGTCCAGTTCTGGCCCGGTGGCGTTGACCAGCTCGGCAGCGGTCCGACACAGAACCGAGCCGGTGAGCCAGAAGGGAAGTCCGGTGGCCACCGCGGCGGTCAGAGCGCAGCAGAAGCCAAAGAGGCCGGAGATGGAGAAGAGGAGCTGCTTCTGTCGGCTCGGCATGGCGCTGGGGGAGGAGGAGGTGGGGGAGGATGACGACGAGGAAGAGGGGGCTCAGGGTGCCGGAGGACCAGAGGAGGGTATCATCCCCCAGAACTTCCCAGAATCTCCACCTCCATCACAGAACAGCTCAGACGTCACTGTTTGAGAGGCCCAACAGCAGGTCACCATGGCAACCAGGGCTTAGATTACATAGGGGTCATTAATGACACAGTGTGGGTGAGGGGTGGGTTTATGGTCATGTGACGCCCCCCACTGGTCAGAATTATTCCAACACCATTCACCACTCAGGGATGAGACATGTAAATACTCTATTACTCCAGCTAACTAAGAGAGAGAGAGAGAGAAAGAGAGAGAGAGAGAAGGTGAAAGCTATTGGCTTAGCTGCTGACTAGGAAATAGCAGCTAACAGCCTAGCCATTGGCTAGTACCTAACAGCCAAGCTGGCCTCTACAAGTTAACAGTCAAACTTAGCTTCATGGCTACCGTAGCTAGCAGCTTAGCCATTTCAAGGTAGCTAAATCATTCCGATACCTAGTAGCTTCCAGCATAGGGGACGCCTAATTGTTAACTAACAACTGGCGAGTAATTCACAAAATAACAACTTGAAGGATGGATAGAGTAGCTATTACTATAGGCACTGCCTACTAGCTCACCTGGTAGTTAATAACTAATAGCTTACCAAGTAGCTAACAGTTTAGCCAGTCAATAATAGCCATAACAGCTTAGCTTAAGCCCGGTAGCTAACAGCCTAGCCAGTGGCCAGTAATTTATAGCCCGAAAGTCGGTTATTGTAGCCAACAATCCAGCTTGTGGCTTTACTATATATATATATATATATATATATATATATATATATATATATATATATATATATATATATATATATATATATATATATATATATATATATATATATATATA
>VRLP01006150.1:0-30784 GCA_009660295.1 Lophius piscatorius | reverse complement strand
TCTGGTTCCTCTGGTGTCTCTGCTACCTCTCTCTCCACTGGTGTCTCTGGTTCCTCTGGTGTCTCTGCTACCTCTCTCTCCACTGGTGTCTCTGGTTCCTCTGTTGTCTCTGCTACCTCTCTCTCCACTGGTGTCTCTGGTTCCTCTGGTGTCTCTGCTACCTCTCTCTCCACTGGTGTCTCTGGTTCCTCTGGTGTCTCTGCTACCTCTCTCTCCACTGGTGTCTCTGGTTCCTCTGGTTTATCCACTCTTACTGCTGCGCTAAAGGTGTCTGACACTGCCCTGCTTCTTTTTAAAAAGACACATCATGCGTGTGAGTATGATGTACTAGTTGTAATACAGTGATTCTGTGATGCAGTACAGTAATGCAGTAAACCTAGTTAGCATAACTAGCTGGATGTTCCTCAGAACGAGGTTGAGTTAAACCCACCAGCTGTCTAACTGTGTGGTACGTGTTGAATTTAACAGCAGACTGATGTCTGTGCGGTTCTGTCTCACCCTCCCTCTGAGAAGAAGAATCGGCTGCATGCGTTGGTGGTATCGGTGGTTGGGAACCTCAGTGATGTCAGCTGCCAGTTCGGCTGGCTCGGGGCAAAGGATTCCCTGCTATTTAATGGTTCCTTAGACTAACTCCAGCTCGGCCCAGCGGGTTCTTTTTGGCGAACGCAAGTGACGGCGGGAACCAATCTCCTCCTCTGTTTATTTAATTGCTAACCATTTCAGTTTGGAGGCCCTGTTCAAAGGAGCGGCGGGGCGAGAGCTGCCTGATGTTCCCCTCAGCCTCGGGGCGGCGTGGGTCATCCCACATAACGAGTGGAAGGACTTAGTTTGCTACGTTTGCCACAAACCAAAGCCAAAACCAAAACCAGCACCTGTTTCTCATTTGAGTCCCGGGAGAAGATAAACCTTCATCTGCTGGGCGTTTTCTGTGTTCATGTGTGCATGTGTGTGCACGTGTGCACATCTATTCTCCAGCAGCCTAGTGTGTGTAGGTGTGTGTGTTTGCATGTGTGTGTTTGATAGTATGTGATCATGTGTCTGCATGTGTGCACATCTGTCCTTCAGCAGTCTAGTGTTTGAGCGTACGTGTGTGAGTGTTTGTGCACATGTGTGTGTGTGTGCACTAGTGCATGTGTAAACATCTGTTCTTCAGCAGTCTAGGGTCTGAGAGAGTGTGTGTGTGTGTGTGTGTGTGTGTGTGTGGATTGGTGTGTGTATATGTGTGAGTACAGAGTGTGAATGTTTGTGCGTGTATGTATGTGTATGTGAGTACAGAGTGTGTGTATGTGAGTACAGAGTGTGTGTTTTTGTGTATATGTATTAGTCTGTATCTGTGTGTGTATGTTTGAGTACAGAGTGTGTATGTGTGAGAGTGTGTATGTGAGTACAGTGTTTGTGTGTGTGTGTGTGTGTATATGTATATGAGTACACTGTGAGGGTCTTTGTGTATCTGTGTGAGTACAGTGTGTGTGTGTGTGTGTAAACGTGAGTACAGTGTGAATGTGTGTGTGTGTGTGTGTATGACTACAGTGTGTGTGTGCATGTTTATGTGAGTACAGAGTGTGAGTGTGTGTATATGTGTTAGTCTGTATCTGTGTGTGTGTGTATGTTTGAGTCCAGAGTGTGCGTGTATATGTGAGTACAGAGTGTGTGTGTGTGTGTGTGTGTGTATGTGTGCATACAGAGTGAGAGTGTGTGTGTGTGTGAGTAAAGTGTGAATGTGTGTGTGTGAGTACAGTGTGAATGTGTGTGTGTGTGAGTACAGTGTGTGTGTATATGTGAGTACAGTGTGTGTGTATATGTGAGTACAGTGTGTGTATATGTGAGTACAGTGAATATGTGTGTATGTGTGAGTACAGCGTGTGTGTTTATGTGTGTGTATGTGTGAGTGTATGTATATGTGAGTACAGTGTGTGTGTGTATATGTGAGTACAGTGTGAATATGTGTGTATGTGTGAGTACAGTGTGTGTGTTTATGTGAGTACAGTGTGTGTACGTGTGAGTGTATGTCTATGTGAGTACAGTGTGTGTATGTATATGTCTATGTGAGTACAGTGTGTGTATGTATATGTCTATGTGAGTACAGTGTGAGTGTGTTTGTACATGTGAGTACAGTGTGAGTGTGTGTGTGAGTGTGTGTATGTATATGTCTATGTGAGTACAGTGTGAGTGTGTGTGTGCGTGTGTATGTATATGTGAGTACAGTGTGAGTGTGTTTGTACATGTGAGTACTGTGTGTGTGTGTGAGTGTGTGTATGTATATGTGATTACAGTGTGAGTGTGTGTGTATATGTGAGTACAGTGTGAGTGTGTGTGTATATGTGAGTACCGTGTGAGTGTGTTTGTACATGTGAGTACTGTGTGAGTGTGTGTGTGTGAGTGTGTGTATGTATATGTGAGTACGGTGTGAGTGTGTGTGTATATGTGAGTACAGTGTGTGTGTGTGTGTGTGTGTATGTAAATGTGAGTACAGTGTGTGTGTGTGTGTGTGTGTGTGTGTGTGTGTGTGGATGACATGAGGAGTCACTGAACAGCGTGAGATGGGATGGATCTTCAGGTAGACGTTGGTGTCAGACCTCATGCTAGCAGACACAAACACATTGATGAAGAGTGGGCTAACCTTCTGAGGCAGTGTGCTGTGGCACTGATGAAGACTCTCTTAGCAGCACGATGTAGTGAAGTTAGCAGGATTACTTCAGGTTTATATTCACTGTTTCCAGAGGTGAGTCATGACCCGACTCACACCTGTTCGGTTCCAAGAACCTTCAAACATTTCTGTAGTAGGTAACAAGTCTAATAATAATAGTCTAATAATATAATATCTTTAGTGTTGTGACAAAAGAATCACCAACACATCCCATAATATGGTTTTCATTTTCTTTGAAATATTTGCACAAGAACAGTTTGGATGAACTAGTGGTCCACAGATTGAGCTCACTTCCCCTCACCTCTACAAGAAGACCTGACCTCAGACTCCAGAGGGTGAAGCATTCCTGTCTTCCATGCTGGAGCTGTCGCCCACAGTTTTTCCTCTTTGTTGTCCCTCTGGCGGTGAAATGTTGCGCCGATGTTGCTGCTGTCTTATCGACCTCTCGTGTCCACATGACCTGACAGAAGCTCAGATGTTATGTCTCATAGATGCAGTTGTCCAGAGTCCAGTAGTGTTTATGTTGTCTCCTCTTCTAGCTTCAGATGCTGTGATTCGTGCCACTGGTGCCACTGGTGAAAAGCTCATATTAATATTGTTTTCAGTTCCAGAGGGTCTTTGGAAAAATCCTGAATATCAGTACTGAAGGAGAAATGCTTTCATTTTCAATTCATCTTCTAACTGCCACAGTCAACCAGCAGGACTGTGTGAGATGCTTCATTTACAAAACGTCAACTTCTTTTATCATATTTATTTAGTTGACGGTTAGTAGAGACACCTTTATAGAATTTTCTTATTTTAATTTGTAATGGAAAAATGAAAAAAATATAAAAACTATCAGGTACATCAAATCATATTGTTTTTAATGGTTTTTTACTAAAATGTGAAAAATGAAATGTTTTCCTGAATGGTGTTTTAGGCTATGTATTTAAATGCAGATCAACTATATATAAATATTATATATTTGGTTGGATGTTGACGACAAACTGTAGGAGCTCTTAATCTATTTACACTAGACTTATGTGATTAACTTAAGCTTAAAAACGTTTTTATTCCAAGGCATGCACAACATACTGTACAACATTTATTCTATGAATTAAAAGGCAGTGGACTTCTACTGTGTTTATTCAGCATCTGTAGATTTTTGTATTCTTTTTCAGCAAAGTTCATCATCGGGTCATCTCAGGCCTTCGCCCTCACAGTTCCAGACACTCTTGACTTCTTACAGTAGTCCTTAAGAGGGATAAAGGAGAGGGACCCCCCTGAGACTTTTCAGACCAACTATAGTTAGAAATCAGCACAAAAACACCCCCACCCCCCTTTATTGCTTTTGTTTAGTACTTTCATGAAAGTCGAATCAGTTGGAAAGAACAGGAAATTAAATCGTATTGCATATTTTCTCCTCCTGCAGTCCACACATCCGTCCACTAGTGGGCAGAGTAATGTTTGTGGTGCCACTCCTGGCTGGTCCTCAGTGAAACTCCTGGTGTTTGCACAGACTGACTAGAATGATTGACAGCTGTGAGCTTTTTTCCTCTGTGGGACAGAGAAGGAGTCACAGGACTGTTTATTCTTCTTCTCCTCCTCCCTTTCATCCATCAGGAGGAGGAGCGGGGTAACGACACAGCGGCTGGAGGTGTGGATGTTGAATCGGGTACAGTTTACAGCAGTCTCAGCATCATGGCTACAGTAGAATCATGTGCTCTACAGTCGGTGCGGGTCACTCACTCACGGTTCTGGTCCGTGTCAGAGAGCATCTGCGTGGACCAGGGTCACATGTTCACACTCATGCGTACGTGCGTCTGAATGCATGCTGCCTGAATAAACGTCTGCCCGGGCTTTCTGTGCAGAATGTGTTGGATGCATGTGAGCTCCTGGCTGTTCAGCAGCGATGTGAGGCTGTTTCCCCTCAGGAGGTTCTTTCAGACTTTCAGCACTGTTGGCCAAACATTTGTTCTGGCCTCCACAAGGGTGGAGCAATTACCCTAAATCTGCCGCAAACGCACTCAGATGTTTTACCAAATATGTATAAAGCGTGTTCCACTATGTCATGCCTCCGTTAACTTCAATTATACTATTTATTATTATTGATCTTTTCAGTCGTGATTATTTTCCGATTGGGGATAAAATTCCCTCTATTTGATAAAGAGTCCGTTTGTTTCTGCCTCAGCTTCAAAACCGTTCAGGTTCTAATCCAGTCAACAACCATTGAAACAAAGTCAAGTCAACTCTTTAGTTGAATCACAGCCAGAAGTATATAGTAGTACATCAAGACGCTTCCAAATGCAGCAGAAGAACAGGACTAGAACAAAGCCAACAACAGTTTCCACGCGAGCGAGCGCCGGGAAGAAAAAGCCTTTTTACTGACAGATCTTGAGTCAAGGTTGGCGGGCCTCTGCCACGACCCATTGGGCTGAGATGGAGAGAGAGGGAGAGAGTGTGAGTGGGCGAGAGAGGGAGGGAAGGTAAAACAGACATGTACAACAATAACAATAACGGCTATGGATAACTTTAACACCTGTAACAAGAGTAATTTTAATATCTGTGGGACACGTCACCCTCACCACAGGTGGTCCTGAAGGATCCATGAGACCCAAACTAGTAGCAGCCATTAATGCGACAAGGATGTAAAGAGGAGCTCCGAGGATCATGGGAAGTCCGTGAGCATTCTGTATCTTTGAGTCCCAGAAGCGGTTCTAGGATCCAACGGGACCGGTTCAGGAAGGGCTTCTGTAAAGTCTGAGTTTTCTTCTTCGATGAGGAGTGTTTGCTCTGCAGGTCTAATATCAAGCTTACTTCATCTGCTGCACTTAATTGTGAATGGATGAATCCTCCTCAGCTTACCCTGCAGTAAACGGACCAGAACTGTCCTGTCTCTGGGCCTGACTGACCCCCTTCTCCCCGTTCTTCTGGTCTGGATTGGACTTGCACTGCTGGAGTAGTAGTCATTTATATGAATTTTGCCTTTTCAGTCTGATCTGACTTCTATCATCTTAAGAGGCTTTTTAAACAACACCCACATCCTATTATTACCATAACGTAGTGCAATCATGTAAAAAGAGCGAGATAAATGCCCTTTTGTTTGTAAATGTTGTTTTTGTTGTGCCGTAGGACGCTGACATGTCCTGACTGTTTACTATCCTCCGGTAAAAAGCATCTCTTTGTTTGCGAGCTGCTGTAGGCGTCTCTATCAGACCTGCCTCTCATTAGGACTTTGGACTTCATATTTATTTGGAAAGGCTTCCTAAAATGACTCTCGTGTACAGCGCATGATCCAAAGTAAAGTCCACCGACAGCCACGAACCCAGATTGGATCGCACCTTATCTGAGAATTTTCCAGACCGAACAACAACTCTGTGATGTTTGGTGTTCTGCATCTCCGCCGATCTTCAGCAGATAAATACCAGCTGGCCCTGGACTCACTTTCCGCAATAAAACATCTCTATCAGGGGCGATGCGGCTCTGTTTTCCATACTGCTCCCACTCTCCGTCACACCAGTGCTGTGGAGAGGAATCCTCCTCAGCCTGGGAGACAAATGTTTACCAGAAGTGTGCTACATCTGGGAGGTGTGTGTTCCTGCAGCTATTTGTCTGACGCTCCCAGAGCAGTGTGTTGTTCTGGTGTGTGTTTGTGTTCCTGTCTGTGCATGAGAGCACACGCGTCTGCATGCGTGTCGGTGCATTATGGGAGAAACATGGTCTGGCATAAAGATCAAAGTCCCTCCATAACTCCTCAGCCCGTCACTCATCCAGCCTGAATGTTGCCAGAAACCTCCTCACACCACTGAGGATGTGGAGTTATAAGACTCACATCATTTCAATTAAAGAACAGTGGTGTTCAGGTAGTTCTCTCCATCTGTGTCTGTATATATACAGTGTACATATATATATGTATGTATATATATACACATATATGTATATATATATATACATACATATATATATATACATACATATATATATATATATATACATACATATATATATACATACATATATATATACATATATATATACATACATATATATATATATACATATGTATATGTGTATATATATATATATATATATACATATATATATACATATATATATACATACATATATATATATATACATATGTATATGTGTATGTATATATATATATATATATATGTATATATATATGTATATATATATATATATGTGTATATATATATATATATGTATATATATATATATATATGTATATGTATATATATATAACAAAGTTTTTGTTGAAAAAGCATCATACCTCACAATGTGAATCATCAGTAGAGTATTTGTTCCGATAACTGGCACGTTTGGCCTCTCGCAGCAGCGGGAATACAAACCAGGAATCAGTCAGCTGCTCCAGAGGGGAAAAACATCTGATGGTGGAGGGACTGAGGATGATGACCAGCACTGAACCTATCTCTACGCAGAGGGACGGCTGTAGGCTGAATCGTGTATGGTGATGCCTTCACTGTCCCTCCGGCACGCGGACAATTATGTGGTCAGAAAAACGAAATCCTTTTCTGAGGTTGGGACCCTGCCTCTTTTAGTGCAGGAAGTACAGGCATTAACAACATTTTATTCCTGTTGTGTGTCAGAGAAACATCATCCAATAAGATAGATTTATACCACTGACCCTCTGGGTGAAATAGTTTTTTCCCCCAAACGGTTCCGGTTAGAGACTTCAGCCAGAACACAATCATTAACGGTCCGTCGTCGGTGAGAATACTTACACGCTGATCCCAAGCCCGTTTCTGTTACGGTCTTCAGGATTGTTAGGAGAAGAAAGTGGCCTGTTTATTTGTCCTCACTCCCAGCGTGTCATCTAGGCCACATTTTTAGAATGTCTTCTTTGCAAAGGCTCGTCTTCCATAAACAGACACGGCGTAAGTCTATTTTGTCTATATTTTAGTTTTTTGGCAGGCATTCAAATGATTTGTTGGGTTTAGCACTCAGTTTAAAAAATGGTAAAAATGCGGTTTCACGTGAAACTCTTTCTCCAAATCCTCTAGAGAAAGAGTGAAGACTCTTGAACAGAGGAAGTTAACCTCCCTGAGAACGATTGTTTTTACATCGCTGAGAGAAAACAAGCTTTGTGTCTGTGTGCTGCCCACTCTACAACAACACACGGTCTGATACAGCGCCTCCTGGAGGCACAGGGGGGAGTCACCTTCTGGGGCTACATGCCCCCATCCACAAACGCATCCATGCACACACACATCCATACACATGTAAACACACACATGCACACATCCAGATACACATACAGACACACATCCATGCAGACACACACACAAATGTACACACACATCCATACACACCCACACACATGTACAGACACAAACACAGATACACATACAGACACACATCCATACACACCCACACACACGTACAGATACACACACACACATCCATGCACATACACATGTACACGTACACACGCACACATACACACAAACACATGTACACACGCACACACACGCACACACACACACACATCCATGCACACACACACACACACACATGTAAACACGCACACATATACACACACGCAAACACGCACACACACATACGCACACACACACACACATCCATGCACACACACATACGCACACACACACACACATCCATGCACACACACACACACACACACATGTAAACACGCACACATATACACACACACACACGCAAACACGCACACACACACACACACACACACTGAATGGGTCTGGTGCTGGAGTTGCGTTGACCTTACCTGACGATGAAACGATACTCATCAAGTATCATCTGGGCCTGCTTGTAGTTGCTGTGTAGGTGTGGATAATGTATCAGGGTGCTGCAGTTCTGTACAGTTCTCGGTTCTGACTCACTGGAGTTCCAGTCAAATCATTTCTTCTTATCGTCATGATGAATTCTGATGAAAGTACTATATTTATATTCTTCCACTAGCACTGGAGGTGAGTCACTGTCTCTCAGGACGGCGTTCCAGTAGGGCTGGAAAATTCTAACTTCAAATCATCGTCATCATTATTTCAGACTTTTACTTTCATTAAGATTAATAAACCATTGATTGCTATTTTGCCTTTTTCTATACGCTGCCTGCAAAGGCCTTGTAATGTTAATGTACTGAACTATCAAAGGCTGGGACACTTTTGCGACTGAAAGATGATTCTGCTCGGTCCCGAGGTTGCGTGCTTGAAGCGTCTCTCAGGGACGGTGTAATCATCTCTGATGTCTCTGTGGTCATCGGGAACATATGTTCTCAGAGCATCCGTTACACGGCTGCACTCAAACTGCCCCAGTAGTCCCACCCGAGCATTGGCTCAGTGTATCTGTTAGTGACAGGTGTCCCGTCACCCCTTCATACTCTGCAGGGTGATTATTATGCAAGCGATTGAACAGAATGGTTCAAAAACCATTAACGTTCTATTTCTAGACTTAATCCATGGGTCCAATGACGTTTGCGTTGCAGTCAAGCGGTCGACTGTATGTGGACATAACACGTATTGACAGACGACAGAAAGTCAGAGTTGTGTGTCAATCAGATTAACACAGATAGCTGCCGCAGCCGTCCTCAAAGTTCTTCCTCTTGGCTGACAACCAGCTGTTCCTGTTCCATCATGTAAGGTTTGTGGAAGCTAGAAGACAAGGATGGTGATGATCCCTCAGCCTGAAGACGGTTGTTGGTCTGGTCCCCGGGTTGTTGCTGCAGTAGATACAAATGTATTTTTCTGGCTCCACATTGCAGACAGGTACATTCAGGTACAGTCCAGACTCTTCCTCAGTAAAGGTGTTGCTCGTTTCACAAGTTTGGCAGACAGTTAGATTTCTTATATCGATCACAGGTTGGTTCATGACGTGACACATGTGACTTGTTTGTGACGATTTATGAATCCCTTTATATTCCTTTGTGTTGAGTTTTTTATGAAAGCTTGTGTGCCTGTCTGTGTGTGTGTGTGTTTGTGTGTTTGTCTGTAGGTGTGTATGGGTGTGTGTGTATATGTGGGTGTGTATTTGTCAGTAGGTGTGTGTGTATGTGTATGTTTATGTGTGTGTGAGTGTGTGTGTGTATATGTGTGTGCGTGTATGTGGGTGTCTGTATGTGTGGGTGTGTGTGTGTCTTTATGTGTGTGCGTGTATGTGGGTGTGTGTTTGTCTGTAGGTGTATGTGTGGGTGTCTGTATGTGTGGGTGTGGGTGTGTGTCTGTATGTGTATGTGGGTGTGTATCTGTGTGTGTGTGTCTGTTTGTGTGTGTGTGAGTCTGTATGTGTGTTTGTCTGTATGTGGGTGTGTGTGTGTTTGTGTGTGGGTGTCTGTATGTGTGTGTCTGTAGGTGTGTGTCTGTAAGTGGGTGTGTGTGAGTCTGTATGTGTGTGTGTGTCTGCATGTGTGTGTGTGTCTGTATGTGTGTATGTGTGTGTGTGTGTCTGTACGTGTGTGTCTGTATGTGTGTGTGTGTGTGTATGTATGTGTGGGTGTTAGTGTGTGTGTATGTGTGTGTGTGTGTGTGTATGTATGTGTGTGTGTTTATGTGTGCGTGTGTTTGTGTCTGTATGTGTGTGCCTGTATGTATGTGTGTGTTTGTGTCTGTATGTATGTGTGTGTTTGTGTCTGTATGTTTGTGTCTGTATGTGTGTGCGTGTTTGTATGTGTGGGTGTGTGTGTGTCTGTATGTGTGTGTGTGTGTGTGCGTGTTTGTATGTATATGTGGGTGTGTGTGTGTATGTATGTGTGAGTGTGTTTGTGTCTGTATGTGTGTGTGTATGTGTGTGTGTGTGTATGTATGTGTGGGTGTGTGTATTTATGTGTGTTTGTGTCTGTATGTGTGTGTATGTATGTGTGGGTGTGTGTCTGTACGTGTGTGTGTCTGTATGTATGTGTGCGTGTGTGTATGTATGTGGGTGTGTGTCTGTACGTGTGTGTGTCTGTATGTGTGTGTGTGTGTCTGTATGTGTGTGTGTGTGTATGTATGTGTGAGTGTGTTTGTGTCTGTATGTGTGTGTGTATGAGTGTGAATACACTATTGATTTAATAATAATAATAATAATAATACATTTAATTTATAATGCACTTTACATATGGATCAAATCTCAAAGTGCTAATTAAGCACTTTGAGATGAAGCACCCACATAAGACTCACAGATTTGGAGTCTTATCCAGGGTAATAGTATTTGAGTAAACAATTCTTTTCTGTAATCGGGCCTTCTCTGTGGTCTGGCAGATCCAAACCAGGCCCAGCAGCTGTCATACATTGAAGTGAACGTTTAAAAAGGAAACTGAGGATTATGTTGTTAGAAACATTACTTGATAACTGAACAGCTACACACAGTAGGTCAAAAATGTATTTCAGCCTACAGATCCGTGCACTGCTGCGTCCTGGCGGGGCTGAGGATTCATCGCTGGATGTAGACGTTATACTAGAGCCAGAAATGAATCAAGAAACTTGGCTCCAGCAAACCAAAAACATCCGTTATGACTAGCAGGAGCGGCACGCGGCGCAAATTGTTCCGCCCCTACACCCCTACTCTGGCAGCGGAGCAAGACTTTCTTTCCCTTAAATTGTTACCTGATGCTTAGATGATGATGGTGGTGGAGTTTTCAGGGACACTACCCACACACACACACACATACACACACACACACACACATACACACACACACACACACACGCACACCTACACAAACACACATACAGACACACACGAATACACACACGCACACGCACACACGAATACGCACACATACACGCACACACATACATGCTCACACATACACACCTACACGAATACACACACACGCACACATATATATACTCACACACATACACACATACACACGCACACACCACACACACACAAATACAAACGCACACATACACACACACATACATACATACACACACATACACACCCACACGAATACACACACATGCACACATAAACACACACACACATACACACGCACCACACACAAAAATACACGCGCACACATACATACACACACATACACACACACACACATACAGACCCACACTCACACATTCAGCTACACACAGACACATACACACACGCGCACACACACACACACACACACAAACACACACACACTCAAACAAACACAAACACACACATACACACACGCACGTATACAACCAAACAAACACATATCTACAAACAAACACACACACACCCATATAAAACCAAACACACAGACACACACATATATAAACAAACACACACACAAACACATATATAACCAGACACAAACACATATGCACACACACACGTACACAACCAAACACGCGCGTACGCACACACACACACACACACACACACACACATATATAACCAAACACATATACACACACACACGTATACAACCAAACACACACACATACACACTGATTTTGTTCTGCAGACCCCAGGCGTGGCCCGCTGTGGTCTGGGCTTGTTTCTTTAAAACTCATGAAGAAGAGGCTGGATAAAATCCAGAGGGGATCCAGGATGAGGGGGAACCATTTGAAAGGAGTTCTTTTGCACAGCCTGTCCCACACATCACAAGCAGTACCAGTACAAGCACCAGCACCGGCAGCAGACGGGCCCGTGTGCTGGCAGCCTCTGTCTCTTAAAGTTGTCGATTCCTCGGATGGAAAGTCCTGCAGAACCTCTCACTTTTTCATTTTCGGTCATTTCTTTCCCTACGCATGTTATCTTAGGAGGTCCTCGATGTGAAGAAAAAAACCCCCATGACTGGCGGGGGGGCATCCATATCTGGATTTCACACCTCTGGTTTCTGCTGACCCCCCTCACCCCCTCTTCTTGTTTCTGTCTGCGGAGTTAGCAGCGTGTTACCCAAGGACTTCGGCCCAACTAGGTCCTCCTGCAGACTGAAAACCGACATGGACAAGAGGTCACATGACCGTCACTGGGTCAGTGGAGCGATGTGTGGCAGAGAACGTCTCTCACTGTGAAACCTGCCACCGCTGGCAGACGGGAGGCATTGAATGAGGGGAGCCTGACCTCCAGTAAATGACTTGTTTCATCTTCTGGAATTGATAAAACGACAAATATAGAAGTTGCTAGAACGGATTGAAATGCGCCTATTAATAGACCTGTGCAGCGACCCGACTGGAGTCTGTGCGGGAAACACTTCATCACTTTGTGAGCGAGAGCCTTAGAAGTGATTGGCGGTGGGTATTGTTGACGCTGTTGCAGAATGCCACGCTACTTTGATAACCAAACCCTGAAGTCTGAGCTGATGGGCTGCAGCAGCAGAACCGTAACCAGAAATGAACTGATTTGATCTTTGCTCCTCTCTCTCTCTTTGTCTCTTAGAAATCATTGATGACCTCGCACATCTCGTGGACAAGACAGACAACAGGATTCGCAACGAGACGCGACGGGTGAAGCTGGTGGAGACAAAGTCTGCCTCCTGCGGTGAGACTCCGTCATAGTCTTTTACTTAAGAGCAGCTTGCTCAAAGATCAGTGACCAAAGCTTGAATCTGTTCTGTGGCATTATTTATCTCTGTGTCTCACTGTCCCCCTAGAGGGTCTCTCCGTCTCACTGTGATTTTGGAGTTGCAGATAACGTGATAATAGCATAACATTACATAGGTACTATACTAAATACTTGGAAATCGAGCAATGTGTTTTCTGTTGCTGCCCCGACCTCCGTCCCTGAAAGCTGTTGATTTATTGAGCCGAATTTAAAATAGTGATGCAAATAAGTTCTTCTGGCACAAAAGTCGTCTGTGGTGAATCATGGACAGACTAGCTCTATCCGTCAGCTCCGCCGTCCTCGTGTGTCGGGCTTAAAGACAAAGTTTCTCACACTCTTCTGTTCGGTACTCGGGGTCTACACCGGGTTTACATAAGCAGGGTTTGAATAACCGGACTTTATTTCAAGCCTGTTTTATTCTGTCCTGCACCTACAACTACTGTCGTGTGTATCCGGCTCTGTATTTGAAACATCGACATTGGTGAAGTCGGTTTGTTCGTGAAGCACCAAATTACAACAACAGTTACCTCCAAGCACTTTCCAGGAGGAACAAAGTAAAGACCAAACGCTTAATTCAACAGAGGGAAGAAATTCCTACCAGGACAGGATTTGGCGAGAGCTGCAGAGGAACAGACGGAAACCTCTATCATATCCCAAAACGAGGTGGGCGGCCGTCTGCCTTGTCCGGCTGGGTTGAGACACAGTGAGAGAGTAGAGGAGAGAGAGAGAGAGAGAGAGAGACATGAAATAGACGGAAAGGCTGCAAACAACTACAGCAATAATAAACTTTTTATAATAGTTATAAAAAGTGGGCATCAACCAGATGTACAGCTGTAGATCCAGTCATGGTCCGTGGGAACGGGTGGGATGAGAATTCACATCGACTGGAGAAGAAGCCAAGCCAGGAAGATGCACTAATAAGACATGGATGGGTAAGAGGGGGACGGAGAAGCTCAGTGCATCATGGGAAGTCCCCTAATCGTCTAAACCTGGAGCAGCAGAGGTGAGGACTAGTTATCAGGCCTTGAATAAAAGCTTCATCAAAACGGAGAGTTTTTAGTCCTCTCATAACTGCAGAGAGGATTCTGTCTCTTGGAGGAGACCGGAAGACCATAGGAGCCTGATACCTGAAGGCTCTGACCCACATTCTGTTTTGGTGACTAGAGGCTGGAGCTGCCCCGTATCCTGGGAGTTTACATTTCCAGTCAGAGAATGGGCAACTATGAACTCTTTGGGTCACTTAAGGAGATGAATTCTGAATTTGATAGTTGATCTTACAAAGATGCAGTAGAGACAGAATCTGTGATAGTAGTACTGGTCGGTGAGTACAGCAGCATTCTGGGTCAGCTGGAGAATCCAAAGAAACGTACTGGGACAACCACACCCATCATCAGGTCAGGAGTAATCCTTGTTTGGACTCTATTTGTTAAAGTTTAGAATTCTAGCGTCGGTAAGAGGAGGGAGTGATAGAAATATGTTTAACATTGCAGTTTAAGAATATATCTTGATCACTCCCAAATTCCTCACGGTGGTGCTGGAGACCAAGGAAAAGTCTCCCAGAGTCGTTTTTTCATTAGATTAGTCTGTTTCCTAGTTCATTAACTTCAACCGTTGTTTTTGAACCACCAACAATAATTCTGACTGCTGACACACGTCCATCTGCTGGTTCATCTAACTGTGCTGGAGCCGCCTGTGTGAGCGGTTCCACCAGAAGAAACCGGCTCAGATGTCTACAATGATACGTCAGGACAAAAATGATGCGGCTCTTCAGTTCAGGCGCAGCATCACGTTGGCAGGAAGCCGCTGACGTCCGTCTTCGAAGATGGCTGGGAGCTGGTTCTGGGGAAAGGTACTCCACTCCAGTTCAAGACAATAAGCTTCCAGAGAGTGACAGATCCACGGATCACGCTAGTGCAGCTTCTCCTGCCCTTTAAAGCTACTGGGTCCAAACACACGGAACCAGATGAGGGGGGACAGAGAGCTGCTACATCGGACCACCTCTCACAGATGAGTTAGTTAGGTCAAAGAGACGGTCACTTCATCAGTCCTCAGTGGAGGATGAAGGCCTGCGGGCTCCCTTCTCCATGACTAGAACCAATGTCAGACTACGTCTTGAAGAAAGGTGTGGTACCGGTACTGACTGGTGAGTCACGAGGAGCATCTTGTGTGCAGCATATTTGTGTGCTTGTCTTCAGTGGACAGATTCCTTACTGGATATTTGGACTCAGACTATAGAGAACAAAACAAATGTAAATGGTCACCCTGGCGCTGCCAGAGCCTGAGCAGCGGTCAGCACGGCAGAGACCACATGGTTCAGCACGAAGCTCTGAGATCACTGCTGCTGCGCTGCTGTCTCACCTCCAGAGGTCAGATGTTCCCCGAGAAGCTTTGTGAAGGCATGACCCTCCCTCACCATTACCACTGGACCGCCTCAGTCTGGTCAACGCCTGTCCTCAGCCAGCTCCCGCCCATCCCTGGATTGTGGAGGCGGAGCCAGCAGGCAGGAGTACTGTGGCGGAGGCAGTGTTGCGCCTGGAGACCGGACTAATGAGCGGGCACAGAGAAGGCAGCAGGGAGGTCAACCCTCAGAATGCCTCTAACGTTGATCGTGTCCCCATGGCGCCTGAGCGCCACCATGTTTGAAGATCCCAGAGCTCAGATTGTGTCAGAATCAGAACTCCTCCTTTGTGTTTAACTCATTCCTCTACCACGCCAACACACTCTTCCCTCTCTTCAGCGCCACCGAAGGATGTTCATGCAGTACGTGTGTGTGTGTGTCTGTGTGTGTGTGTGTCTGTCTGTCTGTGTGTGTCTGTCTGTTTGTGTGTGTCTTTGTGTGTGTGCGTGCATGTCTTTTTGTACGCGTGTCTGTGCGAGTGTGTTTGCTCCTGCACGTCAACATACAGCGATGTGCACTAGTGTGAATGTTCTAACATCTTTGACGTATATTCTTGTGAATGTCTGTATTTGTGTTTGTCTGTGTGTGTGTGTACGAGTCTGTGTGCGTAAGAGTGTGTGTATCTGTGGGTGTATATCTGTGTGAGTGGGTGTCTGTGCATGCATAATAGTGTGTGTCTTTGGATGTGTGCGTAGGGGTGTGTTTGTGTGTGTGTGTGTGTGAGTGGAAAATTCCCCCCCGATCTTCAATGCGGGCTTTTCTTTTTTCCATTCCTCTCTGTCATCCCCTCGGTTGTTTGACACTTGTCTTTGTGTCAAGCAGTGGAAGAATTGAAAATACTACATGCCACAAATCTCTGGGATGGCTTTCCCTCTTTCTCCAGAGCAGCATGTTTATAATTCCTTAGCTTTAAGGCTTTATTTATTTTTGAAAGCAGCCTTTGGTGTTGTGTCTGAGCCGAGTCCTCTGGAGCTCAGGACGTCTGGCTTTGAGCGTAGCTGCAGGGACGATGACCCCCAGAGTTGTGCTGAAGGTGGAAACGCGTGAAGATCAGTCTTCTCAGAGGGATCATCCGCGTTCATCATAATAATAATGATAAGAATAATACATTTGATTTATAACGTACATCTGTACTCTTGAGTTTGTGTGCATTCGGTCCTTTAAAACCTGTGGAGGCGTTAACTGGAGGAAGTCTTCTACCCAAACAGGATTTATGTCACAGATAATTAGTAATGATTATTATTCTCCAATGGAGACATTTGGGCCGATTATTCATTTTCCTTATATGTTTACTTTCTCTCTGTGTTTTTAAGCCAGCTCTCTATGACGAAAACAAAGTTTAAAACCAGAGTTTTAGGCACATTTCCTTTGATTGAATGTTTTAGGATATGCCTCCTTGTGTTGAAACTGGGTCTCAGATATCAGGCAGAGTTTAGACCACTTGTTTCGGATCGTGTGGGTGGGACCTGAGGATTGAGGGCTTTGATGTGGCCAATCAGTGGGACTCAAAGGATTTCTTGAGGACAGGTTTGAGTTCCCCAGATCTGAACCTCCACCATCAGGTATGGTCAGAGCTTGAACAGCTCCTCTCAAGAGGTAATCCTCAGATTGTCCACCACTTAGCATCTAGATGATTCCAGCTGGAGGCTCACGTCTCAATTGGGTTTGTACTATTAGGACCAGAGTGGACGTCTAAGGAGGCTGTGGGGGAGGGGCTTTAGTTGTGAGGGAGTTGTGAGGCTCAGGTAGGTAGGTCTGTGTTTGGTGGCCCATCAGTCATTGAATGAGGTGAGATCTTTCCCCCAGCTCCTGCTCCTCTTATTGCCTTGAGATTTTATCACCATTATTTTTGGAAACCAGCAGTGCAGTTGAATTTGTTCCATTCTGCTTAAAGTAATCGTGCTAATGATGTTTCCACATCTGAGATTCCTTTTAGTGAGTGTCACGATAAATAAAACTCGTCCAGGGAAATCTATAAATATTTGAAACACTTCTCCTCTCAGGTTTTTTCCAGAGTTTCAGCTGGAAC
This sequence comes from Lophius piscatorius, assembly GCA_009660295.1. NCBI lineage: Eukaryota > Metazoa > Chordata > Actinopteri > Lophiiformes > Lophiidae > Lophius > Lophius piscatorius. Next base: position 13,198 of record VRLP01006150.1, on the reverse strand, counting down.
AACTGTTGTGCTGTCGGAACAGAATTACACCAGGGACAGATGGTTCCATCTACCAGCTGACCATCTGACCCTTTTGATATCATATACACCGATCCAAGGCGGCTCTGCACTGCTTTCGCACACATTTCTGTCACAACCGACGTTCATTTTTCAGCGCTCTTTTACATTTCACCAATTATTGCCCAGAAGCCCCTCTGTGACGGCGTGGGCCAACCGTTGCTCCCCATGCGCAGCAAAGAACCACGTTCGCTCACGACCTTGTTGCCAGTTCATCAGTGGTCCATCCTTCATAACGACCATAACGACCCTTTTTCCTGCTTCCAAGACATCCATCTAGAGGACAAAATATTCATGCGTTGCTTAATTCTTTCCAAGCCCTGACTTCACTGTCGGTGGTTAGAATGTTATGGCTGATAGGTGTATATAACCTCTTTAAGGTAACTTATTGGAGGGGAAGTGTGCTGATCCCTTGACTTTCTATCCATCGCTGTCATCGAGACAATACTTCCTTAGCTTTGTTGTGTGACTTCATATTTATTCATCAGATTCTCGTCGGCCTGTTTTCACGCTAACAGGGTAATTTTTGAATAATAATAATAATCTTACCTTTATTTATCATGTTACATACACACAGTTCAACGTCGTGAAATTCATCTCTGCATTTAACCCATCCCTGAGGGAGTAGTGGGCGGAGCCTATGAAGCGCCTGGGGAGCTGAGCTGAGTCTTGCTCAAGAACCCGTGGCTTGTTGCGTCAGGGGGTGGACTCCCATCCCCGGTCTCCCTGTCGAAGGACCACCGCTCTACCCATGCACATGCAAAAGAACCACCACCACCACCACCACAGGACAAGAGTCAAACATCTGGACCATCTGGACCCCTTACAGCCAGAACCCATGCACATGCAAAAGAACCACCACCACAGGACAAGAGTCAAACATCTGGACCCCTTACATGCACATGCAAAAGAACCTCCATTAACCTTCATCAGACCGCCACCACATGATGCTAAACGCCATCTTTAATCTCAGTCTGACCTGTGGAGGTAGAACTGTCTACCAAGACGAGGATAAATGGGTCAGAAGTTGTTTTTAAGGTTGACGTGCTTCTGATTCAGATCCGGGGGGTTTCCGTCACGTAGAATGAGATACTAGAGAAAGGGTCAATAAAGGTATTTTTTCCATGAAGGAGGAGGACCCCCATGTGTGGACGTTGTTATTTCTCCTCTCTGGCTGCTGGCATTCATCGAATCTGAGTTTCGGGCTTTAATGTAGAGAAGTGTGAGTGCTTCCATAGTCTCGGTGATAATCCGCTGAAGGATGAATGAGGAAGACGAGGCGCTCATAAACCCCCTGTGGCGGTTGAACGCATGTACGTTCAGTCCATACTGTGAGGTTACACGGGGGCTTTAGATTCGCTCAGGGATTTAAAATGAACAGTGTGGTATCTTGGCTTATTACCCCTCCCCTTGTGTTTGCTACGAGCCCCTCCCCCTCTCTAAGCCCGTCTCTGAGAAGTTTTTATCCCAAATGGGAATAACTAGGTCAAATAAGTTTGACCTAATTTAAAGTGTTGTCCATATTCTATTTTCAGTGAGGGTTAGGGACCTGAGGTCCGTCAGTGTCTCACCCGTCTCACCCGTGTCTCACCCGTGTGTCTCACGTGTCTCATCCGTGTCTCACCTGTGTCTCACGTGTCTCACACGTCTCACACGTGTCTCCCCCATGTCTCCTACGTGTCTCACCCGTGTCTCACCCATGTCTCACACGTGTCTCCCCCATGTCTCACACGTGTCTCACCCATGTCTCACACGTGTATCACCCGTGTCTCACCTGTGTCTCACCTGTGTCTCACGTGTCTCACACGTGTCTCCCCCATGTCTCTCCCATGTCTCCTACGTGTCTCACCCGTGTCTCACACGTGTCTCACCCATGTGTCTCACGTGTCTCACCCGTGTCTCCCCCATGTCTCCTACGTGTCTCACCCATGTCTCACCCATGTCTCCCCCATGTCTCCCCCATGTCTCACACGTGTCTCACACGTGTCTCACCCGTTTCACACGTGTCTCCCCCATGTCTCCTACGTGTCTCACACGTTTCTCACCCATGTCTCATCCGTGTCTCACCCGTGTCTCACCCATGTCTCACCCGTGTCTCACACGTGTGTCAAAGGTTACCTGTCCGTATGAAGTCACCTGTAAATACTGTAAACAATGATACAATGAACAAGTATTCTCCGTCCGTCTCATCTGTTTGTTCCCTCCTTCAGGCATGCTGGTGGTCATCGTCCTGCTTCTAATAGCCATCGTGGTGATCGCCGTGTGGCCCGTCTAGTGGACCAGGAGGCTGAGATCGTGGACCCGCGATGAGCTCCAGTTGGGCTTGGGCCAGAATACCAATTGAAAACCTTTGCAGTGAGTGCAAACATAAACATACTTGTTTACATACGACCACACATCTGATTTTTTATCTTCTTATGTTTCTGGTTTCTGACACAAATATCCCTGACTGTGTGAAACGGACTCCTTTAACAGAACAGCACCGCTTTTATAAAATGTCTTCTTTGTGGGGTGAGAGGCATCGATAACCCAACAGAATTAAAGGTGTGTGTGTCTGTGTGTCCGTGTTCAATTAATTTATTCTAATTCAATTATTTGTAAGACTTTTGGACCATGTTTATAGCCGGGCCTGTGGCTGAATGTTGACCCGGTAGCAGGACTCTCTGCCTGCTGTTTGGGCTGGGGCTCACACTGGGTAGTTTTCTTCAAGCGTTGCAATAATCATCCTTACTTCTATGCAGACATGCATCACTTAAGCAGGAGTGCTTTGACTCGTCCTTGGGTTCAGAAACCATTCAGAGAAAAGCTGCGATCCAAACCCAACTACTCGTCCGCGTTTGAAGGGACTCTTTTCTTTGCTTCTGAATAAATTCTTGTTGTAATTCTAATAAATGACATTTCCAGTGAATAATCCCTGGTCTCCAGTATGTTACATGTTTGTGTGTGTCTGTGTGTATTTGTGTGTGTGTGTCTCTGTGTGTCTTTGTGGGTGTGTGTGTGTGTGTCTTTGTGTGTGTGTCCGTGTGTGTGGTGTGTCTGTATGTGTGTGTGTGTCTGTATATGTGTGTGTGTGTGTTTGTTTGTGTCTGTGTCTCTGTGTGCGTGTGCGTCTCTGTGTGTGTCTCTGTGTGTGTGTGTGTCTGTATATGTGTGTGTGTGTGTGTGTTTGTTTGTGTCTGTGTCTCTGTGTTTGCGCGTGTGTCCGTGTGTGTCTCTGTGTGTGTGGTGTGTCTGTATGTGTGTGCGTTTGTGTGTCTGTATATGTGTGTGTGTGTGTGTGTGTCTGTATCTGTGTGTGTGTGTCTCTGTGTGTGCGTGTGTGTGTCTGTGTTGTGTGTCTGTATGTGTGTGCGTGTGTTTGTGTATATGTGTGTGTGTGTGTGTGTCTCTGTGTGTGCGTGTGTGTGTCTGTGTGTGTGTCGTGTGTGCGTGTGTGTGTCTGTATATGTGTGTGTGTGTGTTTGTTTGTGTCTGTGTCTCTGTGTGCGTGTGTGTCTCTGTGTGTGGTGTGTCTGTATATGTGTGTGTGTGTGTGTGTCTGTATCTGTGTGTGTGTGTCTCTGTGTGTGCGTGTGTGTCTGTGTGTGTGTTGTGTGTCTGTATGTGTGTGCGTGTGTTTCTGTATATGTGTGTGTGTGTGTGTGTCTCTGTGTGTGCGTGTGTGTGTGTGTGTGTGATATTCAACCATTAAACAGATTATATAGAAACAATGTATTTGTACTATATGACATAATACATATACCGATAACAATAAAGAAATGAACGTATACAGAAGCAAAAGTTTTCAATATCACAAGAGTTTATTTCAACTGAAAGTCTGACTTTTATTACCAGGTTGGTGTATTCAGTAGTTATTATTTCCTTCTTTAATGTCAACAATCTAAACAACCACAAACATGTACAAAAGTTGAATAAGACAACAAACCCCACAATGTCTTGTGTCATTAAATATATTCATATATAATAACCATAATATATTAGTATGCATCGTAAAACAACATTGGAAAATGTCTCGGCAACGGTGACGACTGAACATTTACAATTCGTGGTCCGAACACGGAGCGGCGCTCCGGCGCGTGCGAGAGAGCGTCTCGTCAAACCGTCGCTCAGAATACCGATAGTGATGTGACGGCGTGAGGCTTCCTGGTTCCACTGCGCCAAAGAGAGAAACACCGACATGCTGTCGGATCAACCAGGAAAGATCCTGCCGGTGTGGAGGAACCACAGCGCAGCATCACGACGGCCCACATGACCCTCCCCTGATTCTACAGGCTCAAAGAAAGAACCCACCAACTTCTGCTTTGACCTCAGCGGCAACATGAGGCGTCCTGCAGGCTGACATTCAGACCCGGGCCACATCTGAGGAGGCGTCATCTCAGAGGGACTTCAGTTCGGGCAGAAGCGTCCCGCGTTGATGACTAGCGGGTATGTGAGGCGCTGGAATCAGACATTACTGCCTCAGAAGGATGAAGAGTATCGAGGAAGATCAGATTCAGTGGACGACTTTCATAAGGATTTCACGAGCGACACTTTAAACGATGCTAAGTGTGATTTTTGTGAAGCAGCATCAAGATGATGAAACGTGGAGCTGGTGGTTTTCTGGCGTTCTGGTGACCAACGGGCTTTTAGTTTTCTCTCACACGTGTTGCAGCACAGAAGGTAAGAAACGCTGTTCAGGTACAACGTTAACGTCACCACAACATTCCTCCTCCTGCGAGAATCACAGTGAGGGGAGTGAAGGTGGCAGGTCTAAAGGGGAGGAGCTTCTGACGGCTGCTTCACTGACGTGAATAAAACCCAGAGGGATTTAAACATTCATATTTCATTTAAAGGTTTATTTTTCTGCTCCACGTGAGGTTACGAGTTTAAGCTCGTCTATAATTGTCATTGATCATTTTTGATTGGACGTCTTGATCCACATAAAAGCTTCTGATCGGTTCTGTGTTCAGTAGTGACATAAACATATCTTTGTTTTTGTCATCAAAATGTTTAAAGATGCTCTTTAGACACACGTTAGAGTTTGTTTTTCACCAGCTAGTAGAAGTCATGCGGTTCTAATCGCATAAATCACACGTTCATCTGAGTGGTTCAAGTACCGACGTCTGCTCTCTGATGCAGTAATCACACATCCGTCACATCCCACCCTCCGCAGGAGCCCGCCTCCGGTACCAGCGCAAACTATTCCGTTACACCAACGCTTAAGGCTCGATGGAACTAAACATGACAATTAAATTTAATAGCAAAGCCAGGATCATTCATTATTATTCATTTCTATTGCAACCCGTCAATGTCCTAGTGCCGGTCCAAAGCCCGTATGAATGGGGAGGGTGCAGTCGGGAAGGACCTCCAACATAAAACCTATGCCAAAATATTCATATGCAGAAGGAGACGATCCGCTGTGGCGGACCCTAGAGGGAGGAGCCGAGAGAAGAAGAGGAGTCGTATGTATTGACGTAATTCGTGAATATTTCCACAGTTGTTTATAAAATAAATGTTTGTCCTCTTGTCTGTCAGTGAGTCAGTTGTTAGAAGCTGTTGTAAAATAAGACAAATAATGATTACGCTGTTACTACAGGTAGTGAGAGTAAAATCTGTGATTTTGAATGTGGTCTATCCTCCCATCATTTTCTGCACATATAAATTAGCACTATGAGTAGTAGCAGTTAGTGACATGAAGTAAAGTCTCAGTCGAGACGCCATCATGCAGATATTTGTACAAACCTCTAAAATGTAACCGCTGAAATTCCAAGGATCAATAACGCCTGAATGAATATTGTGTTTAATCAGTGCGTCTCCTGATTTGCATATGCTACACGCATAAACATAGGTGGCGTGTTGTCTTGAGTTGCAGGCATACCTGAATGTGTCCATGAACGGATGATTGGTGACTGAATGCACAAGGAAATGTTACCGCCTCAGTCAGAGGAAGAGCTCAGAAAACCATGCAGCCGCAAAGTCGCCGCGGCGCCTCTGGCTCTGTCTGACACCTGTGCAGCAGCAGAAACCATCCGTACGATTAAAAGATGAATTATAATGAGCTCATACTGAGTGGATGACAAAGAGCACAAACGTTAAACGCTGGTAGTCGGTGCAAATTCAGCAAATGCACAAGAGAGGCAAATAAACTCTACACCAAATCTGCAGGTGAGCTCCTTCAACACACGTTCACTAGAAAACAAGTCATCTAAGGAATTCTCTTCATGCTTCTACACAAACAAAGCAGCGACATAAACGGTCTCTCGTCTGTCCCTGGTCCTCAACGCCTCTTTTGCTCCTTTTTGTATAAATGACCAGCTCAGCTTTTCTCCACCTCCTCGCCCGTCTCCGGTATCCACTCCATCTCTTCCCTCCTACGGCTTCTTGCACTTGCCCTTCTTCTCGCGCTGCTGGAACTTCCGGAGCCGGCGTGCCCACGTGTCCCGCCACTGGATGACCAGGCTGCCTTTGTCAGCCACCACTCCCCCCTGCCCGGGGGAGTCCTCGTCGTTCCCCAGCAGCAGGTACTTCTTCCCGGGTTTGATCTTCGGACACTTGCAGGCCACGTCTTTGGCGCGGACCCACAGGAACTGGTCGCCGCGGCGGATGCGGCTCTCGCCCTGCTTGTAGACAGAAATGATGTTGACCGTGAACTTCCACCACTCGCCGGCTTTGTCTGCCTTCAGGATGTGCACCTGGACCGCTGCAGGGGGAAGGTAAGAGAAGACCGGTTATACCTTAAGCTGGCCTCAAACTGTACGAATCAAACGTTTGTGGAAGCTCAAAACATCAGTGCTCGCACGTACGACCTGTCCGGCCTGTTGTCGCTATTTACCATTGTCAATAAAGTTTGGTTTGAAAGCTCTGAGGCGGAAAAAGTTTATTTGTTAGCAAAATGCTAAAAAGACAGAAACAAACTGTCTTGATGTTTTTTACCATCCTGTGTGCCGAAACTTCTTTTATTTTTAAAGTTGCCGACTTATCTGGACTGGTAGGTGTTCAGAACGCCATGGGCAGCATTTCTGGTCTGTTTAGCAGAGGGAATTGTGGGTAAGCGAGCTACATTTGAAAAGCTTTAAAACTCCATTTGGAATCAATTTTCCTGCGACGTGCAGGCCTTTATATCTCAAACAGAGTTAAAAGCGAGTGAAATGGCCCGCGTCCTCGGGAGACACCGCCACATAGAGTTGAGTATCATCGACATAGCTGACGATAACGGTGGTGCCGCCCGATGGTTAAAGATGGAAGTGAAAGAGTGAGGGTCCCAAAATCCATCCTTGCTGTCTTCCAAAGGAAACCATAGATCGTTTGGAGAAGGGGGCGGGGGTGAACTATAAGGGAGTGGGTGGAGCGGCCGTCTCCCAATCGGAACATTTGAAGGTAGCTCGTTGTACTTGTGGTAGGGTCCTTGAGCAAGTCCCTGAAGTCCCTAGTACCCGGGCGCCTCCATGGCTCCACCCTCCAGTCCCTCAGGGAGGGGTCACATGCAGAGGGGCTGTGTCAACACGGACTGTTCTGGTGGGACCCAGTGATGACCTCGGCACCACTTTGACCCCAGCAGCTGCCACCAGGTGATGTTCTCTGTGAGCCCGGTCAACAATCCTCTGATCACCCAAAGGACCTCGAGTAGTTATTCTCAGACCTCGGCGCTCCCGTCCCTCAGCTCCCCCTCCTGATTCTGCTCGTCTGCATCAAGTCGTCTCGGCACGGACCTGCTGATCTTCAGGGTTGTGGTTCTTATCTTAATGTTTAACTGAGAAAAAGATGTTGACTATAACCTAGAAAAGAAAATGTGTCGTGTAAATCTGACGCCTGATCGGATTCATCATCCTGTCTCTGTGCTGATGGTCCGTTTCTCACTTCCTCCTGAACATATGCTGTTGGATCTTTGGTCTCAGTCTGCACAAAGCTTTACACTAAAACATCTGACGCCGACATGCTGGACTGGGAGGCGGTCCTGATTCCGGACCTGGGCCAGTTTGCACACACTGGAGGTGTGCAGCTCCGTGATTCTGATGCTACTGACGATATATCTGAGAAGTCTCCTGGTTCCTGCAGAACAGGAAGCTACTCCTCATCCAGAACTCAGTAACGATGGTTCTGTGGTCTCCAGGTCATCAAAGGAGCTCACCGTAATCTTTCTTGCAGTACTTCTTCATGTTGATCTTCAGTTTGCCTTTAGATGCTTTGCAATAAGAGTCACAGTCTGCGTCCAGGAGAAAACAGAAATAGAGTTAGAGGAGGGCCACACATCTGAAACATCTGTCCCTGTAACGCAACATATTATTATACAGAGACAAGAATGTTTACTTCAATACTTCAATTGTTCTGGAAATCTCTCATTTTGAGAGTATTTTCTCCTGGATACATTACAAGGTAATACGTGACATTAATCTCCGTCTTATTATGAACTGATGAAATGAATCACTCATCATATAAAAAACACCCCAAAACAGTCGGATTCCACTAAATGTGACGGATGTTGAGATGAAACCTTTTCAAAGATTGTGAGTTCAAACAAAAGAAGCTTGTAGGGAAAATTAAACACCAAAAATTAGCTTTCTTTAAACAGAACCTCTGCCATGAAATACACACAATAGATCCCATTTAAATGGACAAACAGTGTCGGGCCTACATTCAACACTGCCTGTATTATTCTGGTTCTGTTCTGTCCTGTATCTGGACCAGACTCCTGTTTTTGCCATTTTTGTTGATTGAATTACAGTTTTTGAGAAAAAGTGAGGAAAAAGTCAAACACTACCAGCAGAAACAGGAAAATAGAGAAGAATGCTCCTTCAGAACACGTTAAGTGAACGGTAGGACAGATGGCAGCAGTTCCTCTGATGACATCATGTCTACGACCGTGAGGACGTCTGAACCGAGCCGACGGACCAGCAGCGGTTTGGGAGAAGTATTAATGACCATTGCCACCTACCATTGTGATGCATGCGCAGACCACCCTCCACCCACTGCCTCCCTCCCATCCTCCCTCCCTCTCCTCAACTCACACCTCCCTTGTCACCTCAACCCCCAACCTTTGAGAAAAGAATAACCCCGGATCAGTCCGAGGCGCCACGGAGGACCAGGTCAGGCGCCTGCATTGATTGTGCTGAGGGTCTGCAGCTCTTTGAGGGTGGTGGGTGTGAAGGGGGTCACAGCCACTCAAAGGAAGGTCAGAGAGGGAGAAACTAGCCATCAATGAAGCTTTAGGCAAAGAACCCTTTTGGGTCGGGGAGCCGTGAGCACATAAATAAATGTTGTACTGGAGTCGGCCAACGGATCTCTGATTATCAAAATATGTGGACCCGCTTTAGTTCTTCAAGGCGATCCAAATGACAAACAGTACTTTTGTTACAGACGTGACTGTTGGTAGAATCTGAGTCGTGGAGGAGGGGTCTGCTGTTTCTGGTGGGACACTTTGTGGACAGCTTTGTAGAGAAGATTCATAAATATGTAAAATAAGGCTGGATGTTTTCACAGAACCTTGTTCTCATCCACATCATAACAATAAACGGTTCTGCTGGTTGAGAGATGAGCACACAGAGATCATAACTGACGGAGCTTCTCTGAACGGATCCATGGCGGAACGTCTCCATTTAATCATCATCGCCATGATGAAGGCCCCATTATTGCCCCCGTTGCACCTCTTTACCGGGCCAAGTGGTCCAGGGAGGGTCCGGCTCCATTGATCCATCTATCTACCAGTTCTTGCACATTGGCTCTGGTTTGGTTCTAGTTGTAATGAGTGCAGTAAAACAAGGGAGGGAGGGAGAGGTGGAGAGGTGGATGAGCGGTTGTGGAGGAGAGTGATGGGGTGGAGGAAGGATTGGAGCTTTCAGGCAGCCTGAATAAGAACAAACTTAATTGTTGTGAGCAGATCTTCGCTCCATGCCTTTACTCTCCTTTATACTCGCTTTGAATGAGGTTGCCAGGGGAACACTGGGGCAGGAAAAAATGCAGTGGGGGGCTGGGGGCAGAATTCTGGTAGAGAGCGTAGGGGTGGAGAGGTTGACAAAAAAAGACAGGAGTGAAGTCTATTGGGGTGGGAGGAGGGATGACCGGGATTTTAAGAGGACCCCCAAAATCAGCAAAGAGCCCAGAGCTCTAAGGCTCACGAGGAGCTGCTGGTAGTAAATAAACAGAGCAGGAAAAATCAGCAAAGTGAATGAAAGTCCAACTAAGCTGCACCTGATTACCATGTAAATGATTGAGAGGGGAGCCGAGCAGAGGAAGCTTTGTCTTCTCATAACCCCCCTTGATGCCATCATGATACTTTCCCTTGATAGGCTTTCTTCTCCCATTAGTGGACCCCTGAGACGCCGATCTGGGCACCGCTGAGAGAACCCCGAGACCCCCATTTAGGCACAGGCGGTCCCCTACCGAGAGGACAAATGTTCCCTTTGTGCGCGAGTTATAAGCAGGGGAAGTGGGAGCGGTCCTGCGGCGCTGAGCGGAGAATGTGCCCCTGGTGTTCTGAGTAGATGTAGTTTCTGCCGGGCTTTGTTTCTGCTTTCAGGGCTGGGAGCGACACGTAACTGAGAGGTGGACCTCTGCCCCCGCTGTCAAAGCGCCGCTAATCGTTCTCGTTCGGTACCTCTCACTGAGGCGGCCTGAGGGCAGAATACAGTAGTGTACAGTTCTGTGTGTCTGAACCAAAACATTACAGCCCCCGCAGGAGGGAGAGGGACGAGCTGTGGGTTCGAGTCAGTGTCTAGTTTTCAATAGTTCCTATCATGAAACCCAGAGGGTCAGCGGGGCCTTAACATCGTCTGAGGCACTGCTAACGGGAAAGGAAATGAAGAGACTCAAACTTTTACCTCGCCCCCCGATCTAGAGCAGACGTCTCAAACTCACGGCCCGCCGGTCAAATCCGGCCCGACACCTCGTTTAATAGGCCCTCGAGAGCTTTCAAAGAAATTTTCTTTTTAATACAGCTTTACGTTACTTTACAGGACAGTGTCCCTGAACCCCACGTCCCACAATGCATCTGGATTTTGTTACTTGCGTACTGAAGGCGACTAACACATCAACTTTTTTGGTTGATGTGTTAGCATCAACCAAAAAAGTATGAGTAGTACCAAAATGTTCATGACGCAGTGGAAAGGCGGTTTAATGAGAGCTAGGACAGCGAATACGTGTTTGTGTTTAATGGACGATGACGTGGAGTGATGTCATCATGGCGGTGAGGAGGCTGTAAGTAACATGAAATGACCCTGGGAAGAGTTGGCGGGGTTTACTACCGGCGGTAGTAAACTCCTGCTCCTGCTCCTTATATAAGATTAGATACGTTCATATATCCTCACAGTTACACCCGGCCCGTTGAAGGCGACCATCATGCTGATGTGACCCCAGATGAAATGAGTTCCACGCCCCTGATCAAGAGGACGGTGGGGCAGCGATCTAACACACGCAGCTGAAAGGAAAGTTTATTTATTTGTGCGAATCAACAAGAGGGAGAAAGTCCTCAAGGCGAACAAGGAAACTGAAAACAACCAGACGAAGAGGACCAAGATTTAAAAACGGGCTCGGATCTTATTACGGCAGAAAAGCATGCAAAAGAATTGGATCTTAAATCCTCTCTGGAGTCAAAGCCCGGTGTGAACAAGGACCTACATCAGATACAGGAGCAGCAGGCAGGACAGAACCAGAAGGACTAGAAGCTGCAGAGAAGGGCCCAGGAGGAGGCCCTGTCCTTCAGCCAGACGCACGGAGAAACAAACCGCCGCAAACACGGCGTGTAATGAGATTACTGCGCCCAGTGTGACGCCCTGCTGCGGCAGCAGAGAGAGAGGAGGAGGAATCCTCTCCTGGCCGGGCTGTGAAGGCGCTGGTGGTGGTTCTAGAGATTCTGTCTTTACAGGTGGTGTCAGTCCTGAGGAGTCGGGTCTTCCCCTGTTCTGAGAACCATTATTATTGGCTGTCGAAGGAAACCTGGATCGAAGCTCCTCAGGAGGTACCGACATGGTGAAAGTGAGAGATTAAAGGAAGATGTCCGGATTACCAGAACCAAATTTCACTTAGGGCACCAATTTGGCCCAGTGCAAAATTATTAGCAAACAGTAATTTCTCCTCCCCCTCATACGATTATCTTCCTCATCAGATCCGAAACGACCGTAGAGCCGAGTGACGCCGGTGAGTCGTAGCAGGGTGTGAGAAACCCGAATCAGGTCCAAAAAGTCTAAGGAGTGGTCCACTACAGATTCTGATCACTTCCAGCCTCGGTCAGGACCCACACACACACATACACGCAGACACACACACTATCACACACTCACACACAGACATACACACACACACACATACACACTCACAAACAGACACACACACATACACACACACACACACACATACACACTCACAAACAGACACACACACATACACACACACACTCACACACATACACGCAGACACACACAATATCACACACACACACATACACACTCACAAACAGACACACACACATACACACACATACACGCTCACAAACAGTCACACACACATACACACACACACTCACACACAAACACATACTCACACACACACGAGACTGAACCTCGTTACCCTGAACCTCATCCTCGACACGCCGGTTCTTCCTCTCCTCATCATCATTAATTACTCTCACGTCCTGTGTGTCCTGACGGGTCTCGGCGGACGTCGCAGGTCATCGGCGGTTAATCTTCTCCACATTTCATGGCCGTGCCGACGCCTCAGTCTTGACCCGCAGGAGCGGCGACTCACAGCATCCGTAACCTTCCAACACAAAGCGTCCAGGCCGCGCCATCGGAGGCATTCTCCACGCATTCCGTCCCTCCGTGTGGTCGAGAGGCTGGATCTGCTCCACCGAGACATTAATGTGTCTGGTGTCTTCTAGAAAGAGCAGGTCTAGAACTAACTCTTTATATAATTATCTACAGAACTAACTCTTTATATAATTATCTACAGAACTAACTCTTTATATAATTATCTACAGAACAAACTCTTTATATAATTATCTACAGAACTAACTCTTTATATAATTATCTACAGAACCAACCTCTTTATAATTATCTACAGAACAAACCCTTATATAATTATCTACAGAACAAACTCTTTATATAATTATCTACAGAACAAACCCTTATATAATTATCTACAGAACTAACTCTTTATATAATTATCTACAGAA
>VRLP01006149.1:0-25000 GCA_009660295.1 Lophius piscatorius | reverse complement strand
CAGGCAGAATCGGAATAAACCAAATGAACTTGAGAGATTCACGAGGAAAAACCTGGGAAAGGTGGTTTTGAGGTGTGAAATGAGGACCTATAATGAAGGAGGACAAAGACGCGTATTCTTAAATACAAACAGTGACGAGGACGATTGGGAACAGGCGAGCGCCGGAGACAAGTGGAAACATTCCAAACAATCAAGAAAGTGGAATCAGAACAAAGTCAGGGATTACAAAGTAACCGAGAACAGAAATCTCAGTTTTAAGGCAAAGCTCTAAATTTACCTTTGTTCTAACCTTCACAAAAGACCATGAGCTTTTGGTAGTGACTGAAAGAATGAGATCAAAGGCACCAGCGGCTGAAATGACCTTCCATCAGAGGGTGGCTGGGCCAAGTCTTGGAAATAAGCTGACTAACTTTGATATCTGGAGGGAACTCGCTGCTGCTTCGAGTGGAAAGGAGCTGAGGTGGTTCAGTATCTGATGAGGGATGCCTCCTTTTGGAGTTTTTCCAGGCAAGTCCAACTGGGACTTCGGCGTAAACCAGAACTCACTGGACTGGGGAAGTCTTATGATCCCACAGGATGATTTTGAGCATTTTGTTGTGGAGCGGGGAGTGTGGAATACCGCTCTTAGCCGGCTGCTAGAGCTACCTGACCCCCAGATAAGTGAAAGAAAATGGGTGGATGGAAATGGTATACCGTGAAACTACTGCAACCCTTTGGCACACTTTACACTCCATGGATTCACTCATCGATTCTGGCGGCTGACATGGTGGGGGTGTTCTCTTGGCTGTTGTCAAAGGCTATTACATGGAACGCTATGTTTTTCCAGTCCCATTGCTATTTCTAGCATGACACAAACTGTCACCTGTGCTCTATGACTCCTGAACAAAGGTGACAAGCAGGCGGAGATATGCGAGGTAGAAACCCGTTTGTCTGTGACGACTCGGACAGAACTCCTGTAAGCCGACCCTGTACCGTCTGTGACGGGGTGGAATCCAGAGAGAGCCAGAGAAAGACACAGGAAGTGATCTCTCTCTCCTGGGATGCAGAGAGAACACATGAATCTGATGCAGCAAGCAGAGTCCAAATTAGTCTGGTGAGGGTGGGGGCCACATCCGACTCAGTCAAGTGCTGAGTTCTTTGTTTTCCGGTTGCTCACATGGCCTGTAGGAAAACAGGGTGACTAGTCAAAATTTACAGCCTCTGCCAAGCCCACCATGTCCTACTTCTTTGTCCCAGATCTGCTGATGCGGTCCCCTCCCTCGTTTTTTTTTCTCCCACTGAGCCTTTAGAATTCTCCCTCTTCCGTGTTTTGCTTTTTCTTTTTCTTCCATTTGGCAGGACAGCAACTAATTCATTGCTTCTTACAAGGCTTATATTCTTAGATAAGATCAGTCGACACAGCTCAGCGTTCTCAATGCTGAGTGGATCATGATCCGTCTGAGGATATAGGAGCTACTCCCAGAGGGAAAACATACAGCAGCAACTCCCGGAGGAAAAACAGATGCAAAGCCTGCCGCCTCCCTCGCTGCCTCGCGAGGTGACGTTCGGCTATTTTTGCCTTATCTTAGTGTACGCCACTGGAATATTTATCTATTGTAATGTAACTTTCTGTGAAAAATTTGCACAATTCGTTCTCTCGCTCTTTCTCTCTCTTAAATACACACAAAATTCAGCCACAACATTAAAACCACCTTCTTAATATGTGCAGGTCCCACTTTTGCGCCCGAAACAACCCTGTGATGGGACTCGACTTCAATCCCCATCTGCGTCATTGAGCTTTGGCTGCCCCTGATCCTGTTCGCAGTTCACCTGGACCCTCTTTAGACGTGGTTTTGAAATGCATTTTGGGCGATCAGACCTATGATCTGATCACTCAAACCACTCACCGAGACGGGTTGGGATCAATGATTTGTCTTGCTGTCTGCTTGAGAGCCCAACGCCAAAAACGCATTTTAAAACCAAGTCTAAACACAGTCCAATTTAGACTTGTTTAACCTTCCTTTGACACTTTTTGGTTGGTACCACCCACTGCTGACAGGGAACACACAAAGAAAAATAATCTGTTCAAGCAGGTTTCGTCTCATTTTACGATCTAAGTACAATATTCCAGATAACAGTGAGCTAGAATTTCAGACAAAATAAACCAAACAGAAGCCATAATATAGTTAGCCGAGCTAACTTTATTTGAACTTTCTTGAATTTAATTTGTTTAAAAATACAGTTAGCCCCGTTTAAAAAATGTGTACGTCATGGAGCAGCTTTATTGTAAAATGTCTTCTATTCTTTTTTCTTTAAATTCATACGCACCAAAATTATGGGCCGAAAACTTTTGAAGGTAAAGCTCCCCCTAATGTCAGGAATATAAAACCAACCTTTCCCAAAATCAATCCAGTTCTTCCTCATACTAAAGTCTATATGTGTATTAAATTCGACGATAATCAATGACGTAGTTTTTGAGTTATTTCCAGAAAACATTATTTTTCGTAAGGAAACTCCCTCTATTGAGTAAAATAGGAACTACTAGAGTAAAATATGACACAATAGATTTCCTTGAGATGGTTCATACGCCACACTAGACGAAATCAACGCAACAGTTGAGAAGTTATTGCCTAAGAACTTTCAGAGATTAAAAACATCCCTTTCCAAAAATCAATCCAGTTCTTCCTTGCACTGGAGTGTATGTGGGTACGAAATAAGGTAAAAACATCAGGGGATATATTGATTTATTAAAACTAATCTGAAATGCATTAATTTTATGTATAGTACTTGAAAAATAAAACTCTTTAAAGAAGTTTTTTGTTAATGTTGACTCAACATGACATAGAAACATTAAAACATAGTAAAAACATTTTTATTTAAATGTTAATGTTTAAACTGGCCATACGTTATTAAATTAGATGGAAATTTCACACGTAATTAAAAGACTTTGAGTATATTTTGGGACATTTATTGTGATTTTGAGAGCATTTTTGTTGCACCAAAATATACAGTTTGATCACGTTTCAGAATATTTGGCTTCTTTTCTAGTGTCACTGTTTTTGCGAGGTTTGATTCTGCTCATAAGTAGCTGCTGGAATTTGATTTGCACTTTAATACGGCTGTGTTTGACCGCCCACGCAGCTCATTAACTCAGGAAATACACTTCTGAGGCCCAGTGGAGGTGTAATGAAGCAGCCTCGTCACACGCTAATTAAAAGAAAAATAGCAAACTGTGGTTTAGCTACAAGGTCCTGTGTTTTTTTCTCCTGTTGCCCTTGACGTTATCCTCCATCCCCACACATCACGGCGCCGTCACTGATACAGGACTCCAGCGCCTGGCGCCGGGCTAGTGGGCTCCTCTGAAGTGATTCTGAAAAGTTCATTAAAAAAAACGTATCTGAAGATGTTTTAAGTGATGTGATTAGACTGCTGGAGGACCTGAAGCGTCCCGCAGGCTGATGCGCCGCCCTCTTCGTAATTAATGTCTCTCCTGCGTGAAATCACAGATTCAAAAACGGCCCAGATTCCCTAAGAGGCACCATCCTACAATTATTTTCAGAGTGTTATTATTAGCATGGCAGTGGATATCACATCCACTTCCTCCACCCCTGCCCCTCGTAGCCGGTGGCTATCTTTCGTTGCAGGTGCGTCTGTGATTCCTTTCAGGAGTGGGATCAACAGGGCCGGTATCGGGTCGCCAGCTGGTTTCCATAGGCCGTCTGCACAACTCCCAGGACCCGCCTTCAACGCCACAACTCTGCCAGGTCATACATTCCTTTGTGCAGAAACGCCATTAACCTTGATTGTTTTGAAATCTTCTTCTTCTAGTCTAATAGGACCGTTTGGGTTCAGCTGGTTGGGCATCTGATTAGGGGGTCTTACTCTGGAGGTTTTCCAGGCACACCCAAATGGGAAAAGACTTTAGGGATGACTCCGAACTCAGTGGAGGGACTATATATCTCATCTTGTCTCTGAAAGCCTCAGAATCCACTGGGATGAGCTGGAGAGGGTTGCTGGTGAGATTATTTCAGTCAGCCGCTCAGGGCACGATACCTTTCGATTACAATCTCCCTGAAGAGTCTGAGCGCCAGAGACTTTCTAATGGACCCATTATCAAACATCTGCTGCTGTAATAAATCATTCATATTTTCAACATTTTGTCTTATCGGGTCGAACTTTTTACCGCTCAAGGAGCCGATCCTTGACACATGATTCACAGAAAGGGAGGTGAAAAGAATACTAAGAAATATTGAAAAGATGTCCAGGAGACTTTTAAAGCAGAATCACCCGGTTCAGGATTCCGATTAGAGTTTAATGGACCCCATCCAAGCTATTTAGAACTGAACTCTGTGTCTGCCGGTGACGCCGGAACGGGTCGGTACCCTCACTGATAAGTTGTGGAACCAGAATTAAAAGAAACGATATGCCATTTTCTTTACTTCTGGAGGACCTCTCATCGTCCGAGGCAGAGTGGGTCCAGACTGAACTGATTCCGGGTCGCGAGCTCAACATCTCTGAGATGAAGGCCTCTGCCTTGTATAAATTCTCGGAATAATATAAAATACATCCATCTATAAATCACCTTTTGCCAAATGGCCCTCTGTCTCCTTGAGTCTGCATTTGGGTTCAAGTTCTAGCTTTTAACGCCGACTTGGCAAAAAAAAGAGATTTATTTTATTTGGCATTGGAAGAGACTCAGAAGATCCAATCAGGAAATTTGCTCATCCTGTCTTTACGCAAACCTTCTCGCCAAATCTCCCTCCAACCTCAAATGACTTTTAAATCCTATTAAGTCACCTTTAAATAAGCCGCTTTGTCAACCGCAAAATCTTTCCTTGCCACAAACACTTTTACCGGAAGGAATTCATTACCCCGAGGTCAAAACATCCTTAATTTAAAATTATCCTGGAATCTCGCAAGACCGCGTCCACCGACGTTTCTTTAATTTCCTCGCTGACCAATTGCATTCCCCTCAAAATCTTGTCTGAAACTACGACTCTACCATTCACACTCAATTATTTCCAACTGTCACTGAGCCGTTTCAGCATTTCAACTTGACCCCCCCCCCTGAGTGAAAGGAGCTCAGCGGCCCCCCACTCTCTGTCAACTAAACTGAACGGTTCCCCTTTGTTCGCTCAAAGCCCGCTCCTTCCTGACTCTCCGAGGCGATCCAAATCACCTGAAAGTAATCCTGCTATATGCGCCTGCCGCCTCCATCGACAACAAGACAGCCGCCAGGAGGGGGGGGGAGTTAAAGAGAAGGAAAACCCTCCGGCGGTGGGGTTTCCCGTCCTTCGGAAAGTCAATTAAGCAGCAAATGACCCTTAGAATCCAGTGTAATAAGCCAAGCACACAGAACTACCTTTATTACATCATAATTATGACAGTAATTGAATGGAACGCTCGGTCGCCTTTTCCCAAACATGTAAAGATACTTCAGTAAGAAAAAAATACATAAATTAAAAAAGGGCAGCAGCAAAGTTAGTCTCAGGCGGAGGGATTTTTGGGAGCAATTTTTTTAACTCGGTGCCTAAAACCCGAATTCCAAAGCGTCTCTCTCTCAACTTTCTGTTGAGCTTTGGACAATTCTGAATGTTTCACAAGTAAAGTCAGGAGAGAATGAAAAAAGAAGACAATTACCACAAGAGATGAAATTCGATAATTGGTCCTTTAGTAGCTCTTTTTTTTCTTCCTTAAAGTAATCAAATCTTAATGGGTAATGTATTTTAAGTGCTCTTATTTTGAAGGATGGTTCAGCATTGTGTATGTATTCTGACCTGTTGAAATGAAAGTCCCCTCCCTCCTCCCCGCCTGGGTTTTTAAACCAACTGTATTACATTTCCAAGTGAAAATAAAACTTAGTACGCCTTGTTCAGTCCGTTATATGTTTTATCTTGGCTTTGTTCAGGGACTCTACGCTATTGTTAGCTTTAGCCCTTCTGCCAGCATTAGCTTCCTCGGGAAGATAGCATTTGAAAGTTCGTTGTGACGCAACGTTTCGTTCCTTACTGACAAATTGTGAGCATTTTGTTTTCTGGTCTACTTGCGAGATGTTTGGAGGTGTGTTAGCTCATGCATTAGCACGCATGCGTGTAACGACTGAGTGAGGCAAATCGACCGATCGCCCATTACATCAAAGTAGTCTGGCGCCGAAGGTCATAAATGACCGTTCATCAGCAAAGAATGAACGGGTAAGATTACAGTTAGTGTATAAAAGACAGTAGCCATTGAAGTACACACAAACACACACACACACACACACACACACACACACCTCACATGTTTTTGGCTTCCATGGTAACCCCCCAGGGAATCTATCTCCAATAGAATTTTTAACCACACTGTCAGCTCGATGGCCGCGGCAATATCCTGGACGTTACAGGATCTGGATTACAACTCTGACCATGACACTGATGAGGAGGAGAGGAGCAGTGAAGATCGCCCCGAGGAGGAAGTGTCAGAAGTCGTCGACAACAGAGAACATAATCCAGACGAAGAGACAGCCGATATGGAACAATCCAGTGATGAAGGAGAGAACCTGCTGAGGTTGTTGAAGCGTTCTGGTCAAAGACTAAGAATTTTTCCTGGTTTTCATTCCCGCCTGAAAGGAGGGGTGAGCTGTCAGATGAAAAGGTCATCCTCGCTGGATGACATCAAATCCCGTCTCTCCAGTTCCTGACAGTCAATGGAAGCCGTAATGATGGACATGACCGACATGGAGGGGAGGCGGGTCCAATGAGTTACACTCATTGTGTTGCACTTCAATTACAATGACAATAAAGTTGTTCTACTCTATTCCATATATTCTGTTCTATTACCAGGATAGCTGCACAAGTTTCTTGTAAGTGTGACTTACTTTGCCAATAAACCGTTTTTCTGATTCTGTTTTAGTCGTAACATTCCATTAAGCCTTTCATTTCCTTTTCCTTGTGGCAAACCCTTCTTTTCTAAACATATTTGTAATGGAGCTCACCTCCTGGGGTCCCTAGAGGCTGCCGCTCATCTTCACCCAGTTAACTGATTGACACCTAATGAGTCTGTAATAAAACCAGATTCCCTCTCTTGCCACTCCAGTTTGGAGAAGACTGGATCAGAACCTTATCAAAAGTGTTGTCAGACCCGACAGAGAAAATATTATTATTACTGTTATTATTTAATGAGGTGGGAGGAAGGGTCCCCTTTAAAACTTTCAAAGACCGAGAGAACTTCTCCGAGAGTCTCAAAGGAAGGTTCTATTCTTTTTTTAATAAGGTACATTTTGCATAATTAAAATAAATAAATAAATAAAACGTGCAAGGAACGACAGTTGGTCAGAACAAACGGGTTTGCATAACAGCTGCTAACAGCTAACAGCTGCTTCGACTCAGGTTCTGAGTTTTACCGTCACTTTGACGAATGAGAATCCGGTCGCCGCAATATTTGCAATTTTAGGACTTATTTATAAAACCCTACCAGAGGGAGCGAGAAAGTATAAATGATTGCTGCGGCGGCCGATTCTGATTAGGACCATTTCGGTGATTACCTCAGAACAACAACGGGTCCGAGGCCGTCATCTCGCGGAGTATCAACAGTCGCCACCGCCTCACACATGTTAAGATGCTGTGATTGAGTCGGCTGGGTGACCCTGATTATGTGTGGGCGCCGTTGATGGCAGATTTCAGCGATGATACCGTCACTCTGTGGGCCGTCGGCACTGCCTTTACAACAACGATGCTGATTTGACTACGTGAAAAACGCTGAAGAACACGTGGATGTCCTGAAAATCTGCCTCCAAGGCGTCGATAAAACAGCTTTAAAGGCTTATTTACTGATTGGGACCAGTGCATACATGCCATAATAGTAAATAAACACAAATACACAAGTAAAATACAAGTAGCTTCACATTAAACTCTCTAAGTTTATACTTTCTATTACAGCCGCAGAGCCGCCTCTGAATAATACTGACGTCCGGATGGGTCACCCGTTCTCCGGTTATAAGACAGCATTGATGCATTTTCATAGGAATTGACCTCTGACTCAGCATTTTAGGAAAAATCATTCTCCAACTTCAACATAGCCATTAAAAAGTTTGCCTTTATTGTTTCCAGGCAGTGAGCTGGACAGATTCTAATGTTCTCCGTCAGAACTCGCCGGGTTTACATGGACTCTAATATTACGAGTTAAGTTGACATTCAGAATAATTGGCAGCAAAAAAAAATGTCCACGCAACTTAACTTTGGTTGCAGGGGTGGTTTTATAAACCTCCTCATGAACTAGTGCACAGAAGAATTGTCCCCCTCATGTCAAAGATCGGACAGATGATCTTTTCTTGCTGCGTTTCGGAGGTCAAAGCAAAATGTTGGCTGAGAAAAGAATCTGGACGGAGTTTGTTTTTCAAAATCTGAACATTATAGGATGCTTGAGGAGGGGGAAAAAAGGCCTTTAACAGGCAGAAACCCTCGAGCAGATCCTGACTCAAGGTGGCGTGGCGATTCTAAACAGGAATTTAACATTATTGGATGGACGGCGTGAAAGTAAGAGAGAATAAACTATACAAACAAACTTAACAAAACCAGGATGGACTGAATGTTTTCTCCAAAGCTATAGACATTTTAAATTATAATAACAGATAATGTTAACAAGGTTTATTATACCTGTGTGAGAAAACTGACTTCAGGGGTCGCCATGGCAACGTGTAAACGTCAATATAAGACCGCCGGCTACAAAGTCATTTAGTTGTAGCTTTGGGAAAGTGTGTGTGTTAAGATTATCTGTCTTATACAACATGACGCGTTGAGTGGGTAATAAATAATAATTAGTCATAAAGCAGAAAGAGCAGTTTGTTGCTGGTAGCAACTGAGCAGCAAGGGCGAATAATAAAGATTCCCGGCTGTCAGAGCGGTGCTAGCTATCAAGTTAACAGTCTATACAGTCCCACGTAGCTCACTTACCCACAATTCTCTCTTCTAAATAGACCAGCCAAACTGTCCAAATCAGTTCGGACACCTAAGAGTCCAGATACGCAGTATCAAAACAAAGTGTGATTGTTGACTTCTCTTGGCGGTCCCATTCGTCAAAGACCCTCCGTTGATTTCGGAGAGATAATTATCTCAAAGTTTGGGACAAGGTCATTCCACGCTTTCCCGACCCTAGACCTCGCCCGCTCCATTACCGATTCATGAGCTCATAATGACCGACAAGACCGGGTTTGATGAATCATTCAGATTTAATTTGGATTGTGTACGTCTGAAGATGAGTTGTTAATATTAATATCCTTATCTCACATTGTTACACGAGGCGCACAATCACAAATTCTAATATGGAAATGTTTTGGTTCAACAAAGAATGATGGGAGTGAAACTGTACGAGGTGAGCGATGATGTTCCCACGGCAGTGAGGGAACGGCGGTCGTTTTTTTTAATGACCTTGGATCATAAAAAAGGTCAAAATGAATATTTTGGAAAATCAGGAACAGCGCTATCCTGATCTCCATTTCACCTCTGTTACTACCTCCGCAGCTGTCTCAGAGGTGGAAGAACTCAACACTCAACTCGACAATGTACGGGTGGAAAAAAGTTGCGACAAATCAAGGTGAGAATCGGTTGATCGGTTCTGACGTTAATATGATCCGCCTCCAACCACTTCAAACTAAAAGCAAGAATTTAAGAGTGCAATAAAATCAAAGTGCTAAAATAAAATGAACTCAGCGATATGAATGTAAATATAGCCAAAAAAACCATAATATCCAATTTTACCACCAAACAACTTACAGTATGTGAAGGTGTGAGATTTTTCCAAACAAATGACGACCTCGACAAAATGTTTACATAAGTCACGTCGGATCTGATATTTTTTCCAACTCTGTGCAGATATTTTGTATCCGGGGAGAATAATAAGAGAGAAGATCAAGACGTCTCACATCAAAGCCAGATGAAAAGCAGGCGTCTCATTGTTACATTTTAGCTATTTAAGTACGAGCTTTTGATGTTCCTCTCCAAACCACTCATGGCCACGACGTCTGCCGTCTCAGTGCGTCCGTGTTCGCCGAGGAGAGCAGATTCAATTTAAGGTACGAGTCACAGCAAATAGCATGTCTGGGAAAAAAATCTCATTGGCAGCAGACGGGGAACCAAATTAATTCCAGTGTCACGGGTAATAGGCGACTTTGGTGCTGCCTGCGTCTAATTTAGAAGATCAAACATAAAACATGTATCTGCGACAAAAGACGCCGGAATTGTCTTTTTGTAGGTTTGTACGATAAACTGCTGGGAAAACGTGTCCGAACCTCTTATTCTGTGATTCTATGATTTCATGATAAATTGCGTCGGATCCTTTAATGAAATATAACTAAAAAAATAGCCACTAAACACGTGTGAGAAAGTATCGGCCCCCCCCTTTGGAAGCTAAATCCGAAAAACAACCAAACTGGATTATTAATGATAAAAAAAAAACACTTGTTCTACGTATATTCATAATGAATACGATGGGTTTTTTTGGGGGTTTTTTTTGCGTTTTACCGTAATCGCACACGTCATCTAGGAACCCGCCCTGAACGCTCTTCTCTACTAGGGATGATATTCTTCATTCCACTTTTTCCATCTGTTGTCAAACACAATCTGTGTTTTTGTTACATCATATATACGTCTGAAAAAACATCCAGTTGGCTTAAAACGGCGCATGATGTCACAGCTCGAAAGATGAAAGGGTGACGGACGGGCGATGGGTGAAGCCGAGAGTTTTTGTGTGGCCAGCAGTTGAACCTTTTCAGAAACTCTAACAATGCTGAGATGTTGAGGATGTCAGCCCGAGTTCTCCCGTCCAAAATGAAAATGCGTTGTGGGTCTGAGTTTTGTTTTGCTCCGCCGTCAGTCTCCTGACATCTTCATCTTCACATCATGCTGCATGAGTGCTGCTTCATCACCGGGTTTCAGGTTGTCACAGAAACATCTTTTGTCAGTGTCTGTGCTTCAGATTCAACTCATAGACTGACGATCCGACATTCTCCTTCAGAATTTTCAGGTAGAGAGCGAAAACACTTTCACCACCATGATGTCAGGTCATCCTGGTCTTTTCGCGGATTCCATAATATCCCTGCCGCTGATCTTCCATGTTACTGTGATAATCTAAAACTGCTTCATTGCTCAGTTTGAAATTTTATACCCTGTCCGACCTCAGTGTGAGGAAGAACTGGAGTGATTTTGGGAAAGGTCGGTTGTATATTTCCAGCTCTAAGGTGAAATATAATTTTATATAATATAAAATTTTGGTCCAATTTAGTCAATATTTTGTGGAAATGAATCGACTTAAGATTTATCTTGTATACATTGTGTTTTACTGCAGTAGTTCATATATTACCCACTAGGGGGAGTTTTTTTTAACGAAAAAAAACACTGTTTTCCAAACAAACTTAAATAAACTTTCATGAGTTAGACCTTATTGTGAGGAAGAACAGCATTGATTTTGGGAAATATTGGTTTTATATGGGATATATTTTGACTTTATCTTATTTTACTCTAATATAGTGAACATTTATTTGACTTCGGGGATCTTTGCTGAGAAAATTACTTCTGCCCATAATTTTGTTACATTTAAATTCGACTCAAAGACATCAATCTCCTACATCGCACTTTACTCTAAAGGTTCCCATTTTAATCACAAGGGGGCGCTCTCTGTGTTTCAGACATGACTTCACATTTAATTTGAGCCGTTCAATAAGGGTGATTACTTGTACAATGCAGGGGATTGGGGACGTTTGAGGAATATAAGGAGGAATGAGGGGGAACTTTGAAAACATGTGGGGAAGATAGAGCTGAAGAACGGCTCACTTTTTTTAGCTGAGGCAGCTAAAAATTTGAAAAACATTAAAAAAAACATATAAATATTCACGCATACATGTACATTAGTTTTAGAGCCAGATTGTACTAATCGCCGACATGAATCAAGATGCAAATTTAGATAATTTCCCCCTCAAAAATATGGTTTCAAGCCTCTGGGACGTTTTCCCCATCTGGAGACGGCGGGCAGAAAGAGCTGTTGTAAAAAAGGGAGGGGCCATAGTTCAACCCTCAGTATGTTCGCATAATCAGTATGTTTGTACGAACACGGCCAGAAATCATTCTCTTTCATTATTTAATCACTCAGGTCCCACAGACAGACAGAGAGAGAGAGACAGAGACAGACAGAGAGAGAGACAGACAGACAGAGAGACAGACAGAGAGAGAGAGAGACAGAATAGCACATGGCTGCCCGGCATCCATCATGCCTCCCTGACATGCCACCCACTTACATAACATGGAAATGAGTTTTTCATTAAATCCTGCGCTGACATATTTCTGACTTTGTCAGCCCCAGTCAGCCTTTAATTATTAAGTGAGAGACTCCTTTTGTCTGATAAAGACGTCGGACTTTATTGAGCATGATTAGCATGTGTTGACGTGTCTTTTTCCCATCGTAGCGTTCGGCAGCGAGACCCTCTGTCTCTGCAGAGATGCAAACATTAAATTCATGCTGAACAAGACACAAGAAAGGAGTGGGAGCTGTGAGACAGGCACTTGCCTGGTAGCTAAGCAACCCTAGAGAGCAGTTCTGGAAGACCTTGAGATGTCTCACGCAATAACGCAGGCCACCATTACCGTTTGGGAAGCTTGCTGGGACAGACTGTCTTTTTTCTTTTTTCCTCTCTCTCTCCCTCTCCCTCTCTCTCTCTCTGTAGTCGTCAGGCTCTGCAGCGACAAACTAAGTTGATGGAAAGAATCAGAATTCAGGGCAGGGAATTAAATTAGGATAACTCTTTAATCTGCCGTCTTCACTTTAGTTGCAGAAATGATGCGTGCTGAGAAAGACGCTTCATCGTTCACTCAGATTCATATTCACGCTGGTTACAACATCTTTGGGGTTTTTTTTACAACATGGTGAACATCACTGGTTTGTCTTTTTCAAACAGCATTCTAATGAATCCGACAAACTGTATTCACACAGATGGGCCATAACATTATAACCACTGATTGGTGAAGTCAGAATAACATCGGTTCACCTCATAA
The DNA here is from genome assembly GCA_009660295.1 of Lophius piscatorius. Taxonomy (NCBI): domain Eukaryota; kingdom Metazoa; phylum Chordata; class Actinopteri; order Lophiiformes; family Lophiidae; genus Lophius; species Lophius piscatorius. The sequence goes on along the minus strand of VRLP01006149.1, from coordinate 12,002 downwards.
CAATGGAACTTATCGGTTCCATGAATAGTTTATCTAAAAGATAATGTGTTTGGGGCAGAAATCTGAAAGATTTGGTCAATTCTTCACCGCAAAAAAAAGAGAGAAGCAAAATATTCTGTGGATATAATCAAAATTGTCTTTACATTATCGGAAAAAAAAAATAATGCCAAAAAAAGATGAATTCACTTAAAATTATTATTTTAATTAGACTCTTGGCAGAGCTAGAAAGAAGGGAAATATTCTTTAAATATAATTAAATTGTCTCAACATTAGCAAAACAGGTTTTGAAAAAAAAAAACATCCAAGGCTCCCGGGACCTCACAGTATCAGGCAGGTGGTTTTAATGTAATGGCTGATTGGTGTGTGAGAGAGTGTCAACATTATCTTGGTATAGTAAGAAAATGAACATGCTTTTAATGCATATTTCTTGAAGACGTTTCACCCTCTCATCCATGAAGCTTCTTCGGTTCTGGCAATTTAGGCTAATTTGCAGTAAAATATTTAATTATAAAAAAAAAAAAAAGATAATTTTTTCTTTTATCCATCAAAGTCTCGATTTTACCCGCAGCTGACATCATGCAGAGAGGAACCGCTGGCTGTTCTCCACCCACCTCCACCCCCTTCACCCCCTCTCCCTCCGGCCATGTTGAGTCCGGAGTGGCTGCCAGTGGTCCGCCGGTCTCTCAACACCAGTGGGAGCAGAAGGCGGGGTTTACCGCCGTCGGCGCCTGTCAGGATTCTCTGGCACTTAGGATGAGGAAACATGTGGAGACGTGAGTCGGAGACCGAGTGGATGCAGGCCAGAGATTTAATAAGCAAAGTATAAGAAAGGGAAAACATTAAACTGTTCATTTTTAGTGGAAATAAGGGTGAGGGCTAAAATTTCTTAAATAAATAAATGAATAAAGCTGGATTAGAAGAAAATCGACTGTTTGAGCCTCTTAGATCTCAGACAGAGTTCAGTATTATTTTATAAAAATGGAATAAATGGCTGCAGCAAATACGAGGGTCGGAAGTTTTTGATTTTAGAGCGCTGAGAGTCGAAGCGGTCCTGAAGTTTTTCTGGGAGCTTGTTCCAAATATTTGCTGCATGAAGACTAAAAGCTGTTTCTTCATGTTGGTTCTGACTCTGGGAACACTGAGCAGAACCTGATCCAGACCACCTGAGAGTTCTGGCGATAGAGTTATGTAAATTTGTGTATCGTCTGCATCATCATTCACACACCAATGGAACAACCATTGGGTTTCTGGATCTTGCTGAAGGATACTTCTACTTATAGACCGGAGGGGTCGGGGATGGAACCATCAACCTTCAGATAAGTGGACGACCGACGTACCAACTGAGCCACAGTCGTTCCTTCAAAGTGAAAAAACGTTTTCGGTTAAATGTCGCAGATATACGAACCGCCCCAGACCGAACTGGTACTTCAGAAGAAAAACAGAGATGGAGGACGATGGACATCTTCGGTCTTATTGTGAGATATCTTGCGTCCTAAAGACACTTGCGTTGTTGGCATACTTCTACAAGCTGCTCTTCTTCTTCTTCTTCTTCAATTACCCACCCGGTTCAGGGTTCAGATGTGTTTGGGTTTGTGTTTGCTGTAAAAGTACGCAACATCTGGTTACGACGCTTCCCGGTCCGCTCACTCTCACTGGCTGTGGCGGGTATTCCGTCGGAGGCGGCCCGATCAGGAGTCGTAAACATCGACTCGAGATCGGGGAGGCTCCGACTCGATCGGGAGCAGTAAGATAATCGTATCGACGCCATACAGTTGAGAATTATTTGGACAAATAGTCGTCTGAGATACGCCTCAAATCGGGCCACGCCCCCCCCCGACAGTTGGGGGGCCAAATCCGACGTTTTATCCTCTAGCCCGTAGCCAACATGAGGAAATCCTAACAATAGCTGCAGTTCTGGAGATTTTTTGGCCCACTTGTATCGCCGTCACAATTTTCTCTTTGTCAAACTATTTTTTTCACATCGAACATGAAGGTAGCAGGAAATTGTCCTGAATTTGCACCTTTTGACACAAATGCTATAACATGCCCTGAATGATGATTGATGCAAAAGCAGAGTCATTTTATCGGCGCCGTCTGAGCCCGCCCCTGGAGTCGGCGGTAGAATTCCTGCTGTACGTCCCCGATTGAAACCCTGTTGAAAAATGTGCTTTCATTGTCTCCTCTTTGTGTTTACCTCGTATATGTCACCTCCGTTTCATTATTCATGGCTGCTCGGCTTCACAACATGAACATCTGAAAACACTCAGAGTCAAAAGTCAAACGTTCGCGGGACGCGGCGGCAGCCAGATGAAAGCAAAGCGAAACGATTCACCTGTGGCGAGAGGAGCCCCTCTGCTTTCAGAGGTCGCTCACCCGCATCCGACGTGGGTTCAAAGTGTCCTCGCCGAGAGAACGAGGCAGAAGAGAGGGACGGCAGGGGGAGAAGTTGGAGGAGGAGAGGGAGGAATGAAAGGAGGCGAAGCGGGGGAGGGTGGGGGTCAGATGGTTTTTCTAACATGATGGCGGGAGAACTTCTGAGTGCCATTCATTAGGGGGTGTTTGTGCTCCTGAGCGCCGTTCTCCTCCGCTGATGTCACACAAAGAAAATGTTCCAAGAGCCTCTTCCTGTTGTCTTTGAAGAGGTAACAGGATGTTCATGTCCTACTCCATGTGCTCTCCATATATGAAACATCAAACACTGTCTAACAACAGGAAGAACCTTCTGGGATCTTCTGGGGGGAACGGGCCGTGGAGTGGGCCGGTGGTTCGGTTCGACCTCAGCAGGCAGTGTGAAGTTGGATCAGTCAGTGTTCCCGTGTTCCCGTGTTCGCGCTCTCACCTGTGGTCATGACCTCTAACTAGTGGAAGGAAGAATGAGGTCAAGGCTACGTGCTGCAGAAATGAGCTCCCTGCGTAGGGGAGCCAGTTCAGGAAGTTGAGTTTTTAATGCACTGTAAAATATTCAGGGCGTGTGACGAAACTGATTTGTAGACGAGAATTCTCCGCCTCGCTCTGGTTGTTTGGACGAAAGCTGGACCGAGGTGATTGGACCCCGCGACAGACCGTCTGACTGAGACGTAAAAAAAAAAACATCTGTCCTAATTAGACACTTTCTCTACCATCCAGATTAACCGCCATGATGCAACAAACTGGCAAGAGACCCTGATTAAAAGGCAACCCTCTCATGGCTGCTGTTGCATTATGGGTATGTGATGGTCTTCGTCCAGGACCTGCTCATTTGGGATGAATAAAGTTATCCAAATCGGAGAAATCGGCGATCGTGTTTCCTGAACCTCAGCGGAGGTTTCTGCTTTTTTCTAGCTGAACCTGCGTTCTGAAATCCCGACTTATCACCTGAGTTGGCTCGGCTTGATTCTACTGCATCCCACACTATTTGATTGACAGGTGTAGCACCGCCCCTTTGCAGCCTGCTAGTCTTCCAGCAGCGAAGGAGGTTTCTTATATTTCCACGCACAGAAAGATTCTAGGCATTGGACCATCGACTCACCTGGTTCCTCTGAGCCCGGATCCCCACAGCGAGACCGCCTCCAACTCCTCGGCTGCTGACTCGCGGATCAGCACCGTCCTGATGCCGGTCTCCTCCTCGCCTCCCGTGTCCTCGTCTCCGAAGGTAGCCTTCACTGCTGCCATCTGCTGTTCACTCTGAGTACCAGAGTTGTGCCTCTTCTTCTTCTCTGGTTAAAACCGTTCGCCCCTAGAGGATGATTTAGGAATAGCATTTTATTAAGAATTTCGAGTTTGAGTCTTTTATGAATTTTTTTACTTTCAAAATTCATCCAGCGGTCCGGTTTTGGCCCGCGGGCTGTATGTTTGACACCCCTGCTTTAAATTGTAAGTCTTTGGTTTTAAATCGTCTAAAAAGTTCGGAATTGTTTGTGTTCAACACTTTGAATAAAAACTGTTATAAAATCCGTCTGTTATAGAACTGGTCTGTTGTAGAACCAGTCTGTTGTAGAACCAGTCTGTTATAGAACTGGTCTGTTATAGAACCGGTCTGTTGTAGAACCAGTCTGTTGTAGAACCCTTCTTTACCCTTCTATTCCTGTTTTCCTGGTCATTCCCTGGCGAGATCACACGGCGAGTCCGTCACAGAGTTTGAGGATCCAGACTCGGGCAGAGCTGACATGTTTTTTTCAATAATGCATGAGATTCCAGGTCCCCCGTTCCGGCGGATCCGCTGTCACTCACAAGTAAACATCCGTCACAGGAACCCAGTCAAGCAAGAACCGGGCCGAGCAGAAAGGAACGGTCAGTGGAATGTGGGCTGATGGGAAACGGTTCATTAACAGCGGCTCAAAAAAGCACGTCCCATTTTTCTTTGTGTAAGGTTTAAGAAATTCTGATACGATCTTGGTTTCTCTAATGACTTCTTTCCTTTTGTGTGTGTGTGTGTGTGTGTATGTGTATGTGTGTGTGTGCGTGCGTGTGTGTGTGTGTGTGCGTGTGTGTGTGTATGTATGTGTGTGTCTATATGAAGTTCTGTAAAAACATTAGCTAATGTAACTTAGTCCAAACGTTAGATAGTGTCAGCTCCGAGCTAACGTAAGCTAATATCATTTCTGTCTTAGCATTAGCTATTGTGAGCTCTGTGCTAACGTTAGCTTATATAATTGATGTGCTAACATTAGTTAATGTAAGCTAGCCCACCACTCACACGATGTCATCTGTGATGGGTTCGTGACCCTAAAAAGGGTAAATAGTTCCGATAAATGAACGACAGCAGGTGAAAAAATCTTCTTTTTTGTATCTTTTTAATGTTCTGGCCGGTTTGCTGTCGTTTGTTTTTGGAGAGGAACTGGCAAACCAACAGCAGACTCGTGCCACGGCAGCTGGAATTCAACCTTTGACCTCTGACAGAATGCCCGGCCGCTGGCGAGCAACAATCTATGGGATTATCATCAGCAGGGCAGAAAATGTTATAAATACCAAAACAGCCAATAACCGTAATCACGGCGGACAACCGATACTCTCGCCTCCTGTGAGAACGTGACGTTACGTGACATCAGCGGGAGACGGCGGGGCCGGAGGTCCGGAATTCTCACAGGGCCCAGGATGTGATGCTGGCAAGTGTTGATGATTGTGATGATAATGATGGCGTCTGCGCCGACGGCTGTGGGCGCGCTGTTCCAGCGTGATGAATATTCCTCCTCCAGATGGCCGGCTCTCCATGAGACGGAGCGAAAGAGTCCCCTTCGCCAGCGCGGGGCTCCGGCGTCTCAGCACCAAGGTCATTCCCTGCAGAAAAAGGCAGACGGAACAGCAGTTCTCAAATCTCCTCTGCTGACGGCGGCAGTTTCATTGTCGGAACCTCGCAGAAAAGGCACTTTTAATGAGACGGTGGAACGAGGCGCTATCTCGACGGCTCTTTAGCGAGCGTCACGAATCCTTTGACCTACTTCTGTTTTCTCAAAATCTGAAGAGCACTTCCTTTAACAGCGATAGCGGGGAGGAAGACGACGAAGAAGAGGAACAAGGCAACGGTAGCATCAGGTCACTCATCCTAATAACTTATTCCAAAGAATTTATTCATGTGTAACTTCTGACCCCGCGACTCCTTCGATGTCTCCGTTTTGTTAGCTCTCATAAAATACGTTGGTGAAACGGTAAAACTCAACCGTCCATTTCATTTCTATTAGTGTGTTTAACCGGGTCACGCCCAGTCCAGTCCAGAACGCTCGTACCGCTCAACATCTCCGCACGTCATCTTCTTTAGGGAGCTCGCACGGCGCCAGACACTTCAACAAAACGTTTTATATCTCGTATAGCATCTCGCGCTTATGCTTATTTATGCGTTATAAGGGAGGCCATCCTGCTGCCGAGCGTCGCGGCGAGGCTCGATCTTTCATGCACGGCGGCTTCCTTGAAAAGGAAGCCGCCGTGCATGAAAGGCCTGAGTCATGATGAAAAGTCAGAGATGAATGCAGAAGACCTTGCAAGATCTTCCTTATAAAAAACAAACAGAAGGGGCTTGTTTGTTTTCTCCCTGAGAGTTATGGCCGCCGGCGCCGGAAACCCATGAAGGAAGAAACTTTCTTTTACCCTTGAGCAAGGCAGCCCGTAAAACACGGCGATGAAACGGCACAGGCCGTTGTTCTGGACCCTGAGAACTGGCCGAACTGGCCGTGAGAAACACAAATCTTTTGGGTGGACATGAAAATGGATGTCGACAAACTTCCAGTGGGTGGCAGTGCTGTGAAAAAGTATTGACACCTCCCCCCGAAAAAAATTATCTTTAATGTGGATCCAGTGAGTTAGAAACTGAAATTTAACGAAAAGTCAAAATTCAACATTCTCTCTCTCTCTCTCTCTCTCTCTCTCCCTCTCTCTCGTTCGCTCTTGCCCTCTCTCTCCCCTCCCACTCTCTCTTTCCCCTCGCTCACTCTGGCTCTCCCCTCGCCCCTCGCTCTCCCTCTCTGTCTCTCTCTCTCTCTCACACCTAGGGGCCTTCAATCAAAGTTAAACTTTGACCAACTTAACGCCACAGATATTCCGTCAGGCTCACTCCAAATTTAAATAATTCCACGATACGAGTCGCCTCTTCCATCACTGACATGAAACCTTTTGTGTTTTTCTTTAACTGAGACATTTTATTTAGCAATAAGACGCGTCTCAGTGCTTGTGCTGGTTTTCTGATCCGCTCGGAGACATTAGTCCCTCTCAGGCATCCTTACGGTGGTCGGCTGTCGGCTTCATTATTGTTTTTTTTTAAATCTGATTGATGACTTTTAATGCTTGTCTAGGCTTCGCCCCCGGCCAGAATCTGGACCTTTTGACCGTCTCCGAGCCAGAGTTCAGTCTCAGAGCCTCGGGCCGGACTTCACTGGTGCTGGCTTTGTTACAAAGGCTCCAAAATTGATCTCCTTCAAATCAGCGGTCAAAAAAGAGCGCTGCTGTAAACAGGATGGATGAACGGACGCTCGCTTTCCCCCCAAAAACGCCACTTTTGGCAAATAAAAGTTCTTTACAGCATCAAACTAGGAAGAAAAACCTCCTCAAACATTTATTCTAAAGGCATAATAATCAAACACAGAAAACGGTCGAGTCATAAAAGCAGATTTAGACGAACGAAGGCGAGACGTCAGACAAACGTCTACAGCGGTTATCATAAATATTGGGCTTAGAGTGGAAAAACCAGTGAGAAAAGATTCTGGAAGTGAGAATGATGACCTGATCTGGAGGTGGAGACGCTCCGGTCCGTCTTAAGTGTCCAGACCTGAGGAAGAACTGGATTGATCTTGGAAAAGGTAAGCTGTAGATTTTATTCCATCATTTCTCAACTGTTGGTCCTATTTCGTCAAACTTTGGTCCATATGAATCGACTCAAGAAGATCTATCTTGTATATTTCATATTTTAATCTAAACGCTCTTATTTTACTCACTAGGGGGAGCTTTTTGTTGAAAACGCAGTTTTCCGGACATCACTTCCAGATTAGACTATATTTGGTGTCTATGAATCGACTAGGAGATCTATCTTGTATATTTTATATTTTACTCGGATAGTTTATATTCTACTCACTACACTGTAAAAAATAACCAATAATCATTACCGCACACATAATATGGTTATCGCCACCTAATAGATTCCTAAAATGATGAAATGTTTGATAATTTGTATTTAATATTTACATTTATATTCATGTTAAGATGCTCGATGTTTTTTTTCTTGCTACTGACATTCATCAAAGCTTTTTAACTAAAGTCTCCGTTGATTTATGGGAATGTAAAAAAACAAACTTTTGGTTCCTTTATTCTTACTGGATCGTTACAGCTCAGCGTTGGGTAAGATTTACGACGTAGTTGGGCTTGTCACTGGATAACGGTTCTGACTCCAGGTGTCCAATGGCGTATCAGTAAATCGATGTTTGACAGTTTCGCATTCTATTTCATGGTGAAAATCGTTCGGTGGCAGATGTTCAGTCACTCATCGGTGAAAACGGAATCCTCGCTGTCAAAAATCTTCTGCCTGAAGAAATGTCCAGAACCAAAACATCGCAAATAAATGTTTTATCTATTTCCCTAACCAGAAAAGTCAAAAGAACAAAAACATGACTTTTGGTCAATAACCCTGGATACTGGAAAAAAAATACCTACTGAGGAACGTTGGTCAGATTTCTATGCAAGTTTTGGGCCGCGAGGGATTTTCGAAGCACTGAAATATACAACCGACTTTTCCAAAAATCAATGCAGTTCTTCCTCCCAATACAAACTTTTGAAAATGATCCATGATATTTGAGCTATGTATAGAAAACATTGTTTTTCATTAAAAGAACTCCACCCGGTGAGTTAGATCTCCTCCAGTCGAATCAAATTCATCAAATTTGGACGGTTGGGGAATTTTTTGCCGAAACCATCTGGAGGTAAAACTCCCCCTAGTGTTGGAAAAATACAACCAACCTTTCCCAAAAGTATTCCAGTTTTTCCTTGTCTTTGTGGGTATAAATATGAAAATCACCAATTAAATAAGTCCAGTTCGTCTTCCTCAAACACCTGAGAAGGACCTTTGTGCTTCCAGGTGCCGGATTAAGTAGATTCCGAGTTCCTGAATGAGATTCTCAGCTGTCAATCACAGACAGGATATAGAACCAGAACTGCGGCATAATTAATAAACATTTTTGGTACATAATGTTTCAACCGTTGCTGCAATTTAGTCCAGATTTAGTGCGTATGTTTCCAGTCAAGGAGAGGAATCTTTCATACATCGTGTTTCCCACGAAAAGTTCATGTTTTTACTCACTAGGGGGAGCTTTTCTAGAAATGAAACTGTTTTCGAACGTAACTCCCTAACCGTTGGTCCAATTTAGTCCAAAATGCGTTGAATATCAATCGACTTGACGAGAACTATCTTGTATTTCTCTTTTCTATATTTTACTGTAATAGTTCATATTTTACTCACTAGGGGGCGCTTTTCCTTTCTTTTTTTAAATACAAAAGCACTATTCGTCGGAAACAACTTCACATTTAATTCGAGGTGGATTTCTTTTAAAACTCTGGGGATTGGGTTCTGTTCTGAGGGGACTTACCTCTGCTGTCGGGGACGACCGCTAAGTCCTAGTTTGCCGTTGAAGACGTTTCGCCTCACATTCCTGAGGCGTCTTCTGGTGGGGGGAGTCAGGTGTTTAACCTCCAGTGAGGTCTTCCTGCAGAGTTAATGACATCATTGAGTCCCTCTGCTGTCCCACTCCTTATGACCATTATCCCGTGAAAGGGACTGCTGGTCACAGTGACGGCGTCCTGCTGATTTAAAATAAGACATCAAGTGGTTTCATTTATTACCCTGCTGGGGACAGCAGCCACAGCCAGACCACGAAATGGGCCACTTTCATTCCAGTCCCTGGAATTACCGGCAAAAGTTATAATTAACGGCACACAATTAATCCACCAGAACCTCCCCAACAGATTTATACCAAGTTTCAAAAAACATTTGTCTTCCAGGTGCTCAATGTGTGTAACTAATTGTTGTCGACTCATTTTACGCGTCCCACGGCGAGGCGGAGAGACCCGGTTCTGTAGCTACGGTAAACGGTGAAGGAGAGGAAACAGGCAGGTACAAAACTGTTTAATGTGGAACATTAGCGAAACATCACGGCGCTTTGTTTGAGGACAAGCAGCAACTTATGAAGGGGAAAATGAGACCAGCGTAATGATCATCACACAAACCCAAACATTACCTCAACTCAACTTTATTTATAGCGCACGACACGCAGCAGAACCGTTGTCCAGAGGGGCTTCAGAGTAAACCCAGGAGATAAGAAAAGAGAAATAAACAGGAGATAAAAGAGAAGAAGATTCCTACCGATGATGAAGGTACCCTATCACACAGGGCTCGTAATGAGAGGAAGAGTTTGAGAAACTTCCAAAAAGTGAAAGGTTCTGAGAGAAAATGAATGGTTACAAACATTAACTCAGAAATAAGGTAAGTACCATTAAAGTCCCCAATCCCCTGCATTGGCGAGAAATCCCCCTTGATTTTTCAAATTAATTAATAATTATGTCAACAGTTTTTTATTATAAAAAAAAAAAAAGAAGGTGCCCCCTAGTGAGCAAAATTCCAAATACTAGAGTCAAGTACGATATTTATAAGTTAGATCTCCTTTAGTCAATTCATCTGCACTGAATTATGACTTAACTGGACTGACGGTTACAAAGTTATGGCAAACAATGGTGTCTTCCATAAGAGCTCCCCCTAGTGAGCAAAATATGAACTATTAAAGTGAAATCACGATGTTTGGGTGATAGATCTCCTCGAGTCGGTTCATATGGACCACATTAAGATTAAAATCGGACCAATGCTTGGGAATTTATAGTCAAAAGCGTTTTGCGATGAAGCTCCCCCTAGTGTCAGAAATATAAAACGGATCTCTCCTAAAATCAAAAGAAAATATCAAGAAGATAAATCCCCTCAAGTCAATTCATGCGCACCAAAATTTGAACTAAATGGGAAAAATGGGTGAGAAATGGTGGTCCAAAAACTACGCGATAAAGCTCCCCTTATATGCGACATATACAACCGCCCTTTTCCCAACATCAAGCCTGTTCTTCCTCACACTAAGGTCTATGTTGGTACCAAATTTGAAAACGATCCATCAAACGGTTCTTGAGTTATCGCGTTAAAACAGGAAGGATCTGAACGCCGTCAAGGATGTTCAGATCCTTGACCCAAACCCCACCACCACCCCCCCCACCCCCCACCCATCCCCCACCCCCACCCACTGCCAAAGCTAAAGAGGTCAAGAATAAACGGTCCTGCTGAGAGAATCGTTGACATTTACCTTTTCTCCATCTGGTCTCAGAGCAGGCTGAACTCTTTGGATCCCAGCTGACATTGTTCAGCAAGAGAGACCTTTGATTTTCTAAGTGTGATATAGATCATAAACGGTGTGCCGGGCACCTACGGGTGCGTTTGGTGAAGTGCCGTGACTCTTAAAGTGTGAGATGATCTTTTTTTTCCCCTCTGTCATAATGTCCATATGGGGGCTCGGGGGGATTTAGATGATAGAAATCAGTGACATTTGGAGTCTCCATAACGACTCAAAGGTGAGTGAGGATGAAATATGCAAGAGGAAGTGATGGAGAGAGAGAGAGGGAGAGAGAGAGAGAGGGAGGGAGAGAGGGAGAGAGAGAGAGAGAGAGGGAGAGAGGGAGAGGGAGAGAGAGAGAGGGGTGTTGGTATGATTGACACATATGGCTGATGCCTCCGTGGCGGAAACCCTCCTGGTGGGCTTTTGTGAAACGGTGCAGCTCTGGCGGCGCTGGATCGGAGGGGAGGGGCTTCACTTTATACTGTATGAATGAATGCAGTGGTTCTGAGACTTTGAAGTGAAGCAGAACCTGTGGGTTTGTGAAACTGTTGTAATGAATGCAGTGGTTCTGAGTCTCTGAAGTGGAGCAGAACCTGTGGGTTTGTGAAACTGTTGTAATGAATGCAGTGGTTCTGAGTCTCTGAAGTGGAGCAGAACCTCTGGGTTTGTGAAACTGTTGTAATGAATGCAGTGGTTCTGGGTCCAGTTCTGGTGCTGGGCGGAGGCAATGGAGTAATTACCATCAATCATCCTGAAAGTAGATTTCAAAACCGGTTACTGAGTTGGGTTTGGATTTTGACTTTTTGTACGAGAAAATTAATGACATAAAGTTTGTTTTTATACATCGGCCTTTTTTCTTACAGCTATGTTATTAGTTATTCATATTTTTAAGTATAATTTATTAACTCTGTTCTGCCACTGCGTCAATTCTTGTGTTTAGATGTTTTCATTTAACCAGATGATTAATTAATGTATAATATTAAATAGAATATATTTTATAATAACATTAAAATGGACCTTAGTTAGATTTATAGCAGAATTTTGAACTTTAATAGTTCTTTCGATTTTTCCTTTATTTATATTTTCTTTTATGTTATTTTAATTTTAGTTATGATTTATTATACGTAGGTTTAAAAACTGAGTACATTTATTTACTAGCATTAATTATTCACTTATTCACAC
>VRLP01006148.1:0-30788 GCA_009660295.1 Lophius piscatorius | reverse complement strand
TAGAACATTTGACACACATGGTATGAGGACATACGTGCACAGAATTAGGGGAACAAGCATTCACTAGGGAGAAAAGTCTGACACAACAGAGGTGAAACTAATCAGCAATCCCAAAAGATAAGACAGGATTGAATGCAGCACAACAATAAAACACAAAAACTTCATATTCAATCCAAAGTAAAATGGTAAACAAGAAATCTAAAACCAACAAGAAACATGACATGGGTAAAAGTCTTGATTCGAGATTAAAGCTTTCATTATATAGTTCAAGAACATTATTGTTAATGTACCTTTTATACGCCATATACTTTAAAAATTTTTTCCATGTCTTGACTTTAACTTAAATCTGCACCTGTGTTATTTCCCTGAATCAAATAGGGCTGAAGAACACACTCACTTAAAAACCCATAAATTTGTTCTACTCACACAGACATATTTGAATTTTAAACAACATTACTGAGCGAGCAGTTAAGATTTTCAACATTTATGTCATTAATGTACATCTTCTCTTGGGTTTCTGCTTGATACTGATTAAGATGTCAAAGATGTTGAACTGGAAATATGACTCATGTAGGCTGACAAGCATGAGCTAATTTCAATCAATCAATCAATCAATCTTTATTTATATAGCGCCAATTCACAACAACAGTTGTCTCAAGGTGCTTTCCAGAAAGAGCAGGTCTAGACCAAACTCTTTATATAATTATCTACAGGACCCAACAAATTCCTCCTTGAGCAAGCACTTGGCGACAATGGCGAGAAAATACTGCCCTTTAACAGGCAGAAACCTCGGGCAGATCCAAGTCTCAGGGTGGACGGCCTACTGCCATGACCGGTCGGGTTTGAAAAAAAGAGAGTGAGAGCGAGAAAGAGAGAGAGACGAGTGAGGAGAGATACAGTCGGGGGAAAAGCAGCAAATTTCTGTGATTACCTTACCTATAACTTCTAATATGGTTCAAATTTTTAAGTCTTTGATGTTTGTCTTCCTGCTGGTGTGCACAATTATCACCCGCTGCTGCCTGCATGGCTTTAGATCAGGTTTAGTCATCACCGTTACCATCTCATCAGCTGCGAAGCTGACCCATGTCAGGTATCTCATTGGTGCCGCCATCTTTATCTACTATTGATACAGCAGATACATCGATGGTGTGCTCCACTGACCTCGTTCCATTCCATCAGAGATGAGATTGGAGAGCCCTTCCTGAATCAATTCAGACACACCAGCGCTTGGATTCAAGTCTGCCTGAAAGACCGGTGAGTTCTGTACGAGGGACAGACTATGCCTCCAGGCCTTGGAGATGTAAAATTCAGGAGATGCAGGCAGTCTTTTGGCTTAACCCAGTTTAATCTTTTTGCTCAGTGCTCCTTGTTGAGTTTTGCATTTTTATTAAGTCCCTTTGACAAGAAGAACCGCGGCATGCATATTCACAGCCAGAGACACCACTCTCTGTCCTCTACTGCAACTAATTGTAACTGTGCCCTTCCAAGCACTACTGCAATGATTCCCTCTGCGTTCACGTAGCTCTATAGCAAAAACGTCGTGCTTAAGAGCTCAACTCTGCCTTAGAAAATGCTTCGGGTGCTTTGATACCTGAAAGTCCGGACCTGGGCATGGATTTCTGTTACTTTGTTTCGTTCTTCATGACCCACCGTCCTGAAGTCATCATCTTCCGTCCTAATCCCCATGGACGCCACGATAAATTGGAGACATCTGACAGCAGAGCCTTGTCAATCTGGCATATTGCTCATCCTCTGTGTCATCCCTGTACAAAATAAACTAGGCCTATGCTGTCGTTCCTGACAGCAAAGATATATCCCTGAAAGGTCCCCAATCCCCATCGTTGTACAAGCAAGCCCCAATAGAATTCCTCAAATTAAATGTGAAGTGATGTTTGAAAAACACTGTTTTTTGTATAGAAAGTCCCCCCTAGCGAGCATGATCCGAAGCTGCGGCGCCAATGACTATTCCATAATATTCCACAAGAGAATATGGAATATGCCCCCATGTGTTGGGGGTTAAATTAAAGATTCAGAGTCACTATGAAACACCTCATATCTTATATCCACAGGGAATATTTACTACCTTCTTTCTGCTGTTTATCTTGTTATTTTATTTATAGGCAACAGTATGCTAACTTCCCGTATTTAATTGACCATGACCTGGCTTTTTGATCCACATATTGGTGAGTGGGGGATTTTACACCTGCAGTTTTGTCCAGATCAAACTGATCAGAAAATCGAAAAAGCCGGTACCACACACGGTCGGCGTGAAACTCTGTGATTCTGCTGCATCAATGTTGAGTTGGATTGTTTCGGGGGATAGTAGAAATAAACCAGAAGGGTAGACAGGCATGGATAGGAACACAGCTGACCAGAATAAAGAGTATGTATGTGTGTGGCTTGTGTGTGTGTGTGAATGTGTGTGTACTGGCCAGCTGGATACAGATGAAACAGATGCTGTTCTGAAGGAACAGCATACAAAACACCTGCCTGCTTTGACAGATCACCCATGATCTCTTGATCTCTGAGAGCTACAGCTGCCGTTCAGTCTCATGTTTGAGATGTCAGAGGAGGTGACCGATTTTTTTGCAGTTGGATTTTTTCATGAAGAGATGAAAGATTGAGCATTACCTGTGTCTTTGAATGGCCCCCTTTATGGTAGCTAAAGCCTTAGGATAAATCGATCGGCCTCTGGCAGGAAAATAATATATGGTTTATCAGCTACTCCCAAGGTATACCATGTTATTATACTTTCTTATGTTATAAAATCAAGCTTTGATTACAAACGACCTTACCAGTTAACCCAACAAAAATCAACTGATTTTTACCAAAGAAAGAACAAAATGGGCATTCAAACTGGCCCAACACAACAATTACACACAAAAGGGTGCCAATCAGGTTATTCCAAATGTCCTTTTCCACGGCAACCATCTCCACCTCATCCCAGGGGATCCTGACGTAGTCTGACACCAGATGAGATATGCATTCTTTTTGTATTCAATCCAGGAAGTTCTGGGTCTACCCTAAGTGTCATTTAGGTTGATTATGCTTAGAAAACCTCCAGAAAGAATAGTCCTACAGGCATTCCAATCAGATGCAGGAGAAAAACAAGCTAAAGCTTTATCGTTGCTTTCTCTTTTCACCTTTTATCTAGCATGTCTGCCCCTTCTACCTCTGTTAAGCGCGTCTGGGTTGGTTAGATATGGTGCAAAACATGAACTCCTGCGTGAAAGCGGACTGACACATTTAATGCATATTGAATATACACAATATTTAAAATGTTGGACACATGAATCCAGCAGGCCGTTCCGCAGGGATCTTTGTCTATTTTAGCTCAGTCATATTGATACAGTTGCTGCAGATTTTCTGGCAGCACATAAATGCTGTGAACATCTTGTTCCACCTGATCCCAGAGGAGCTCTCTCCCGTTTAGATGGGGAGAGCAAAGTGTAGTTACTGTCACTTTTCTATAACACCTCTATTCTGCAGGAAATCCCCACCTGAACAAAGTACAAAGTGGAAGTGAAGGTGAAAAACCATAGTTTGTTTTAAGTTTGAAGGTTCAATGCCATTTGTACCACCTACAGAGATATATGTGGGTCTTGCATTATAGTGTGCATTGTCCTTTGGAGGAGCAAACCTTTTATAGGAGTTGGGGGTTGACCCGTATAAAATATATAAGACTGTAGCGGTATTATGATTTCATCTGTCTTTATTGAATTTTTACATTAACCGAACAAAGAGGCAGTACAAAGTACAACATTTTTTTTTAATAAGATGGTCTCACATGTAAAATACTGCTCCAATAAGGATTTGAGTCCCTCAATATACATGGAGGATATATAAGTATCAATGCTCACTCATTCAAAAACATCCGGTACGACTCAAAGAACATTATCTGTGATGTAAAGTGTAACATACATAGGACACACTAGTGCCTGTCAGTACAATTTTAAACACATTCTACACACTCAGATACAAGGGTGAAACCCCAGATGGCCACCCACTTCATACCCACTCCCACAATGGAGTGGAGTGCATGCCTACAAACACACGTTTAGATACCTGTGAGTTAGTACCCAACTGCATCGCCAAATAATATAACAATAAATGTATTTCACTGCCCCATACTGAGGAAAGATGAAAAAAAAAGGGGGTTATTGTGCATAAGTACCTATTCCATCAGGTTGTCAACAGATAAGTTGTTAAAATAGTCCAGAAATGGCTGCCACATTGTATGATATTTAAATAGTCCCTTGGCACCAGTATCTCAGCTCTTCCAACTTCAGATGTGCAGCTACATACCAGATCCAGTGATCGTGTACTGGTCGATTCCTATCTCTTGCACGTTGGCAGGTTTGTACGGATATGCAGACTCTGATTGACATGATATGATGGGAGGGAATGACACATTTGAACCCTCTTATGACGGAGATGGCCCGGCAGGGCGCACACAGCAAGAAGGTCTATCTATACCAGTCCATCCATCAGGCCCGCAGCTCGCACGAACGTTGTTCCATGCAAGGCCAAAGAGCTTAATTTTTAACTTGAAGATTGGACGTCCAAGAACATCGATTTATGAACAGAAGATATGGAATTTTCTTATTCCAATTGAAGGTGAAAATATGTTTGTTCAAATCTTTGAAAAAAAATTTCAGGAAAAAAACAGGATTCAAGTGCAGCGGAGATTGATCTAGGCGGGTTCGAGGAGAATAATATCAATTCAAATCCTCGTATAAGGACAGTTTATGCTTGTGGCCTTTGTGAGATGACTGGAGTGAGGACATTTACTACACTGATCAAGAACTGGAAAACATGTGTGTTAATTGAAATGTTTAAAATGAACTTGGTAGTCACGGATATCCCCAAAAAGAAGCTAAAACCTACAACTTGCAAGACCAAAGACTACAACCAATCCAAATCACATTGACATATCACAAATATGCTCTCGCCAGATGATCAAAGCCACGGTACCATCTAATCAAACCTCAAAGCCATCCGGGCTCATAGAACTCATTTGTGATCTCAGAAGGTACCACTTTAGAAACTGTCTGATCTCAGGTCAACATTTTTTTGCTCTGATGAAGGTCCACCAAACCGAAATGTTAGCTCACATGTTGGCATCACAAGGCCAAAATAAATTGATGTAACTGAGTTTAGTCAAATTGCACTTCATTTTAAATATTCCTGCATAAACCTCATGTAGCACAGGTGTCAATTTGCCAGCAAACTTGATGGGGAAGGTGCTTGGTCCCGGGGCCTAGCTGCTATTTATGACTGTAATGGCCCGATTGATTTAAAAAAAAATATATTTTCCTTTCTAGGGATAAGCTGTCAGCTGGATCTAATGTTGGAAGCTTGAGATCTTCAAGTAAGGATGAGGTGCGTGAACCATCCTATGACTCTAAAGAGCAGAGTTGTTTATATACATTTTTAAATGGGTCATTAATGGCCCTTTGGTCTAAAGCCACCTCCCCTGCTGCTGTCGTAATTTCCGCTATTAGACTATCTGCAGCAGACTGTCTCAGGTGGTGTTAAAGCTAGAATCAAGTGGTGACAAAAAAATGAAGAAAATGGTGAAAAAAAAATCTGGATTATTAAGTAGTGGCCATTTTTGTCTGCGAGAACTTTGGATTCAATGAACTGCAAATCAGAATTGCCATGCATGTATATTTGGCCTCAAGATTGGAATGAAACTGAGTTTGAGTCTATGGCGGTCTGAAATTCGTAAATGGTTCTCTTGTGAGAAGACAATATCAGATCCTAATTTTCACAGACAGGAGAACACTTTGCTCAATCACCTTTCTTAAACTAGCTGATTGAGGCCCCTTATGTTCCAGATCATATTCCTGATCCCTGAAGCCCTGACTTATTGAGATACCGTAGTGCCTAGAATGATCAATGAGACTTGTGCATGAGAAGAGGGGGAAGGGCCCTGCCATGGAAAAAAAAATGCACTTAAACAATCTATGGAAACAACAAATAATTTGTCACATTGGCAACCACGTGAACCTTGGGGGTGTGACATTTACTCACTCAAACTGGACACTCCCCAACTGAGAGACCCTATCCCACCGCAAAAACATTCCAAAATCGTAACCCAGCACCAAACGGCCCGCCAGAACCATGAAAGGCTATCTTAAATAAGAGAGTATCTAAATAACAATCAACCTCTTTTTTAACACTATAGCCTAATTGTGTTAGCATAACAAACTGCTTATCTGAACCCTACTGGGTTATCATATGTTACCATAACAGAGCCTACAGACACATTTAGAGCCCATTAAATAAGGTAAGAATTAAGTTTGCAAGTCTATATCGGTACATTGGTACATCAGATCCCAAGCCCCTGCGGTCCACATGTCGAAGTGTCCTTGAGCAAGATAGTGTGTGAATGATGGCTACTGTTGAGCATATTGTGCCTTGCATAACAGCCTCTATCATCACTTTATGAATGTTTGTGTGAATAGTTGAATGCTGGCACACATGGTAAAGAGCTTTGAGAGTTGGGGTCGACTAGAAAATACCCTAGCAGCCTCTGGGACTGCAAAACTGTGCCGTTGACCATCAGCCATAACCACTGCAGGGTACCAAAGTCTGTATTTAATTCCATTTCGCTCCTTTAGCATAGTTTTCAGTGGCCATCCGCCTTGCAATGTTTTGTGAGGGAACTTCCTGAGTCGGTTTCCTAGTATGTAATCAGTTATTTTGCAGCGGCTGCTCTACGGAGGATCGCCTGTTTCTGTCGTTAGTAGTGACATTTCACCACAAAGGCACAGGTCAGCTAGCCTTCCTGTTGTTCGTTCGCATAAAGCACGGTGGGTTCTGTCGAGTGTGGGTTCTTTGTACAGGCCCAGCGTCTGCTGGAGTACCATAACCATGAAATGGACTTCCCAGCCTCTACCTTCTCACTTACAAGCAAATCCAAATTTAACGTTGCATGTCGTTACTTGTTTGACAACATTTAAAATAAAATAATTACTCATTTGGAGTAGTGACGTTAAATTGTCGCTATTGCTGCCTTTGCTCTTTTGATTCCTTTAATGTTCCTTTTTGGATGGAGCTGGGGGCTCAGTTTGCTATGAGAGACAACCAGCAACAGTATTTGAGTATTGAGGGATACTCAGAGAGCTTGCCTTTAGTTGTCGGTAAATTCTAGGCTTGCAAAAACATTAACTGAGATATGTGTTTGCATTTTCTTAAACCTAGGGTACTGTCGTGCTTGGTGGAGGTTTGGGCTCTCTTAATATGTTTTCTAGTTTTGTTAGGTTTTCAAACCAATGGAACGGACACAAGACTCGTAATCGGGAAACATTTAAAGGTGGTTTAATTTAACACTGCTAGCGGAATGCACTTCTTTGGACCCTAAGTTTACCTTATAAGTGTCTGGGCACTGGCTAACTAGGCAGGTCCTAACACCGGCTATCTGAGGCACATGGAGAAAACAAATTATTACAGATCTAAATTATCTGTAAGAAATATTCAAGATTTTGGAAAATAGTACAGGTAGCAACCAGGGCTATACACTGCAAAGTTTAACTCTGAACTGAAGACGGGTATGGTGAAGACCAGCCCATATCACCAGTTGCTGTCGCAACCAAATGCACACAGGCTAGTTGGATGATGGAAGAAATCCCCCAAGTAGAGGGTATTATGAGAGGTTCCATCACCAAACCTTGATGTTTCTCTTTACTGATTTTACTTTGAAGTTGAGAGCAGATGGTTTATTCACTCCTGAGTTGCTGAAAGAAACAATTTGTCAAACTGCATCGCATTTCTGGGCAAAACAATGCAGTGACATATGAATAATGTGTTGACCCAGAGGTTAATTCATAAGCAAAGAGTTATCAACGTACAATCCCTATCCCATTCAAAGATATTATTTGACGAAGCCCAAATAAACTGGGTTGGTATTATAAAAGCAAACTGCTCCATAATGTAAAGAAGAGATACAGTATAACGAAAGATACCTTCGTTTGCCTGTGATAAGGCTTGTTTGCCTCCTGTAGTGTGTTTACAATATAGTTTATTTTAACCCTATCAGTGTCTCGATGTATTTCACTGTGTTCAGACTCCTTGTTACTACAAGACAGGTTGAAACGATGGCTGTGTTGAATTGATTGAATTAAAATGTGACACTGTACAGCAATTGCACCTATGGGTAATCAGGCCACTCGCATTATTGATTAACGCTCCCCACATCGCATCATTTTCGAAATCACTTCAAAGCAGACTGCTCATGATCAAGATTAAACACAAGGTATCCAATACTATTATCTCCACAAGGAAGCTGTCAGAGTCCTTGCTGTGCGGATTAAACAAGGTTGAGTTCATAAGAACCTGCTCTCAAATTACATAGTTTGGCCACAGTGTTTGGATGAAATCAGCACCTAATGCTCTGCACATTTTTCTGTTTATGGTTCCCCAAGTGTTAATTCAGACCTTGCATTCAGCACTGTGATATGAATAAGAGGGAGGAATACATAAAAGAAAGACTGAACTAAGCATCGCCAGAGATCTCTACAGACTGAGCTAGGAAGCTGTTGAGTTACGTCTTAAATGCCAGGTTCATAGAAGTAAGAGGATACTCAGAGACAGCGTGCAACATTCATACCACTGTCACTTCATCTTAATTTACCAAGATTGTGTTTCATTGTAAACAGTAGCCATTTTTGCAACCCACATGTGTGCCAGAGTACTCTCGAGCTTGACGGATTAAGGCTGAAATAACAGAAAGATGGCACAGGACCTGATAAGGTTGAAATTTTGGCAACTGACGATCAACAATCAAGTTTCTGAACAGATAGCAGGCAAAGCACTGTGCAGGTTTCTCTATAGGCCTGTAGGACATAATTCTCTGTTTATGGATGTCTGTCCGGATAATTAACATATTTATTGTTTAGTTTCTGGCTCCAGAGCCTCAGACTATGCCCTTGAATTTGTGAAATGCTTTTAAATTACACACAAAAGAGTTTACTTGATTGGAATTTACCATGTTTTATTGGGTACTCTATCGCCATCAGTCTGGAAATTATAATCAACATTGATTAAGGACATGGGCCTATAATTTATCCCCTACCTCCTTTATTATAACATCCCCTCTAATGGTGACAAGATGTTCCCAGCATGCCTCATACATCCTTTTGAAAAGTAATTGTGTGCATGTGTGATTTAGGGGTACATCCTGGTCACCTTCATTAAACAAAGCTGTGTCATTTTTCTGCTCTTTCTGCTCTTAAGGCCAGTGAAGGACCTAGAGTGCAGTCGGTTGAGCCTGCATTGTGCCCTGCATTAGAGCTGCAGATATTTACAGGCCACTGATATCAATAACCAAGTCTGAACATTCAGCAACATGTTAAACGGAGTATCACCAGAGGCTGTGGAGTGATCGCAAATACCCTTTAGGTAAACACTCCAGTGTAGCAGAATTGATTACAGCACAGTTTTTGTGCCCAGCGATGTCTAGTCAGGAATGTTGATATTTTTCAGAGAATCTTTTTAAAATGCTTACCGAGCAAAGTTAAGGCCAGCCAGCATAGTTCTGCCAGGTGAGATGTATCAAAGAGTTGAAGTCCTGCCAGATGTTTCAGCCATTATGGATGAGCTGATCGGATTAGTGAAGCATCTGGTTACCCAGATGTTTAAGGTGTGTGCACTCAGGTGAATAAGTTTCGGTGTCTTTGATTAAAAAGTCAGTAGTCATTTACTCAAAACTCTTAAGATGGCTGGCAATGTGGTAGACCATCAGTGTAAAAGGGAAGAATTAAACAAGTCTTATTTATTAAGTGCCATTAGCACGCAGGTGTGTCACTTCGGAAAGGAAAGTGATCAAATATTTAGATAATTAAATCAGAAAAATACCATGTAAACTCACAATATGTGTATGTGTGTGCGTGGCGGTTCTCCTGGTTTGTTATTTTAATCCAAAGACAGCCATTACACTGTGGTATCTGACATGGACGGATTAACCTTTATCACAGCTATGCAGCAAATGGGCAAACTTAGACAGCTCACCAATGCAGAACAAGGAGAAAGGGCATTGGAAGCGCCCTATCAAATACCACCGTCCTGGTGATTAAGCCCATGCCTGGTGAGCCTCGCGGCTAGCCTTTTCAAATCAAGGTGATGCTAGGTCATTTTTTGCAGTCCTTTTCTCTGTTCTCCTGTTAGTCTAAGAGCCTCCGCAAGCCCACCCAACTTGACAATACTTCAAAAGCAGCAGCAAAGCAACAGTGAAGGTCAGTCTCGTTCCATGGTTCCTTTTCATGCAATATTCATCAAAGCTTATTTTCAAATGAATGAGACATGACGGGTAGGGCTTAAAATAAAGAATGGAAACAGTAAGAGGATAAACAAAGATTGCCTCAACAGTGGAACGGCGGAAAAATCTAGAACGACTAATTAAATTGCCTCGCTATATTGCCTCGTCTGTACACAAACATTCCAATTTAAGTGAAATTTACGGAATCAAGTTTCACTCAAACGGAACAATCTTTAACTTATGTACCATTTGTCCTTCAGGGAAATTGGAGTTATTCAGTGCTTCAGATTAGATGGAAAACAATTTCATTTGATTGTATCACTGTGAACTCTATGGAAAACCTCCTTATAGTCTTTCCTACAGGCACCTTCTTGGGGATAAGATAATCCATGCTTATTTTAGTGGTCACTCTCTGGAAATCAATTTTGATAAGAACTTCAGCTTCACTTTCGAGCTGTATTTGGATTGGATTAGCTACACCTATATTTACAGTCCAATCCATATCTAGCGCGGCAGAATTTTTGACAGTCACAGCGGTGATAATCAATTTTTTATCCTTGCTCATACATCAAGTAAAAATAACCTGAGATGAATCTGGACCTGTACACACTGACGTCCCTGAGGTTTCTAGCAAACTTCCCTCCCTCCCAAAGCATATGGTTAAGAGCCATCTGTTCAAACTGCAACTGAAAGTGTAGAAACATTCGGCTCACCCCTAACTGAGATCAGAGTCTGTCTTTCCCTGAGCTCACTTGTGTTGTTTTCCTCCTTTCACTTCCACACCTATAACGGTACATCAGTGCTGGCATTAATCCTTATTATTTTGTGTTACAGTGACAATGGATGCATCCAAGGAATTTTGATTTGCTTCTAAGGACTTGTACGTCAAAATGAGCTGATATGAGTTTTCACTAAAAGCTGGTGACATCTTTGACCCTGTTCAGACTTGATTTTAAAATGTGTTGGGCGATCGGATCACAAGCGGACAGCGAGACACACCGTGTTTAAATCTGTGTCTATGACTATTTAGACTATTTATAATGTTCATGTATTTTCGACAGTTAAACATGACTTTACATTGCAGGCAATCCTGTCATTGTTCACCTGTTTGTGGAAGAAGTTATAATCTTTGAAATGTCATACAATTGGTTTAAGAAGGACGATGCATAAGTTAATTTCATTAAGTCAGAGCACATGCACAATGCCAGCCACTACTTCTGCCCCGATCATTGAAAAATAATAACACTTAAAGTACACAACATGCTTGCAGCAACAAGAAGAATAAGCATGTGCATATGATGTTAACAGAAAAAATGAGTTACAGAAACATATTCTAAAAGCTTTTGTTAGCAGATATGGGTTCGTCATCAGTAGGAATCATCGACTGCTAATACTGAAGGACAACAGGTATGCAGCTTAAACTAGTTGTTCCAAGACAATTCCAATCTTTGCCATGCTGAATTCATTTAGGGTAGGTTGTGTGCACAAGATAACTATATTGTTGGCATAATTATGTTGGATCTCAACAACATACATAAAAGGGACCCGGACAAACATCAATGAATCTTGAAAGAATTGGAAATAAGACATTACTATTTCTTTCATTTTTTAATTTGAGAGATGTTACAGTCTTTAACATCTTCTTTCAGTCTCCAGAGAGCACATTTACGACACGCATTTTATCCAAGCACAGTATATTTGCAAAGTCTCAGTTTGCATTCGACTTTTTTCCATATCAGGCTAAATCTGATTTTTCTTTTTGTTTTTCATCTTTAAGTTAACTGTCTATTAAAATGTTTTTTAAAGATTGACAAAAATCTGAAAAGGCCTCTATGTTATGGTATGCATTTATCAGTTATTCACAAATATTATTGTAAAAATGTCAATGTAGTTATGTCTGCGGTTGACATGTATTGTCATAAAAGCTTTCATTATTGACAAATGAAAACGACTCTGCTGTATGTCTACCCACATTTAATATGGATACTTTGCTGCAGGCTGAATTGACACCCTCTACGCCTTTACAGATGAGTTGTTTCATAACATGAAAGTGAGCAGGTTTGCATCCCTTAGGCAGGATCCACTTCAGCCATCCAGATATAAATGATCTGTTTCTGAGATTATGATGACTGAAATATTCAGCTCCACTAAATTGATAAACAGAGGTGAGTAAGTATTGAATCCCTGCCCGCCATGTTTTATTCACTGTCTCTTTGCTGTAGAGACATAATCAATACCTAATATTCCAGAGAGTCGCATTTAAGAAAGAACATTTAACAAGATGACAAATAAAGCAACACAATCAATTCAGACATAAATCATGTTCAAATCATTGTAAGAAGGACAGAGGAGGGATATATCAAATTAAGTAACATGATTTTTTTTTATAACATTCAGATGAATCCACATTATCAACTATATCAAATGAGTAGAATTTACTGCCTATTATAAACATAAGTTTGCTCCTTGCTCCAGAGGGAGCCTATTTGTTGATGTTTTGAAATCATTATTATACTAAATGGGGTTTGCATCAGGAGGCTGGAAAAATCTGCACTGCGCATCACATTCAATTATTTATATTTTCCAAAAAATATGCATACGCCTTAAATTCCTGAGAGTAATGTATTTCTATTGTGGTTTCTTTTACATTTTTAATATGGTGACATGAACTCAGTAAAGGATGTACAAATTTGCAAAAACCTGCAATAGCTGGATGCAAAAAAAATATAATTAGAGAGCATTAACACAATAATTCACGGTGCATTGCACAAGAGGTGAGTCGTGCTTAACCTCACCAATGTTATAGACCTAATATTACATTTTTATTGAAAGTCTAATCATTATTTCTCTATTACTATCATACATTTATCGTTATTGAAAATTAATGTTCACAATAATGATAAAATGTGAAATCATGCATTATAATATTGCATCCATTACATTCTCAGTAGGGAACAAATGGCACGATCCATGTATTGGGAATATTGCGCGTGTACTATTTTAATACATTCACAAACAATCCTTTAATCCTGTCAGTGAATCCTGGATCCCTGTTAGACCAAGCATTTCCTCTTCTCCGACAACGGAGCTGATTCAAACAGATTAGCATGTTTGGTGTATCTCATGTAGCAAGACTTAACATAACACATATCAAAGGCTGAATAGCAATGAGCAGCAACATAAAGCATTGACAAATGCTCCATTCAGTAATAGCTAAATCATCAAAGTAGTTTCATCGCCATATCTGGACCAGCATTATCATCATTTGAAATCAGCACGGAAGTAACAACAGACCTGTTCACTAGCCAAACTGGTGCCATGTAGAACTGTCTTTCTTTAATTGACCAGTTTCCCACTTTCTTGTTCAATTGTAATTTAATCTTTAGAGTATATACATGAAATACAACGTTTTGAAATTATTTCATTACATCCGACCCATTCCTGGGGAGCAGTGGATGGCGCATGGGAAGCATTGGGGGTTCAGGGTCTTGCTCAAGTACCCTACAACATACAGTTTGCAGGGGTAGTCCGGGAATCGAACTACCGACCTTCTGATCAGAGAAAATCACTCTTCCTCAGGAACCACAGCCGCCCAGATCGATCACCATGTACCTGATTGATCAGAGTCAAGTCGTATTTACAAAGATGCTTTTCCAGAGGACAGGTCCAAAAACTTTAGAGCCAACAAGAGGAAAATTTGTGTTTTACAGAAATGTCTCAATATCCTCTTTCACACAGAGATCCATCAATATCGCAGCAACATAAATAATTCACTCAAATGTCCTTGTGTACACGTTTTTCTTTTTTCTCTGCATGCTTTTAGGGTACGGAGCTCTTGAACCTTACGCTTTTCCCTCAATATTTTACAGTGATTTCTTGTTTTTTTTTACACTGCATTTGTCTACTGATAGCTGTGTTTTAAGTCTTTATAATACAGGATAAGTGTTTACTGTTACATAATGTAGTTCTTTAATCGAAGAACCCCCGATCTCAGTGGAGAGACTATATATCTGATCTGACCTGGCAACGCCTCAGTATCCCCCAGGATGAGCTGGAGAGTGCTGCGGGAGAGAGGGACGTCTGGAATACCCTTTATTTAGCTTGCAGCCACCCCAACCCCATCCTTGATAAGTGAAGGAAATTGGTGAATAATACATACTCTGCACTATACACAGAGATGTCATTAAAAAAAAACACCCTACCTTTTCCATCGTGTTAAAGAGGATGACTGATTTGGAGCAGATACTATTTACATTGCTGTCAGAGAAGCGGCACAACGGAGAAAAGAATCCCAATTATGCATTGATACAGATTGGCAGGGTAGAATGAGGAATGAATTTCCACCTTTAACAGCCTGTGTAAAAAGGGAGTTATTGTATGGTGAATTGCATACAATTTGGTTTGGACACCCATTATAATACACTGTAATTCTGTACTTTTAGTAATTCCGTATCTTTTTAGTAAAAGAGTAGTTTCTCCAATATATTGGTTTAACACTAAATTAATGCCAAAAACTTCAGTCAGACTCAGCTGTTTCTAGGCCTAATTCACAAGTGTTAGCATGCTAACAAGCTAAACCACAAAGTGTAATATGGCGAGCATCATATCTGCTAAAAATCAGTGTCTTGCATTGACAGCATGTTAGTATGCTGATGATCGCCTGTTGGGACATTTCTGACAACAGTGCTGGCCATAACCTTTTTGAGTATACTATTAAAAGGTCAATTAAAATTGGAGCAAAGATTCCTTTTGTCTTTCCACCCAACATCGGTCATTTTGTCCTTTTTTCTGACCATGGTGCACACTTTAATGTCTGTGTGACAGATGTCTAAGAGTAAAAAAAAACTTCTATTAAATCACACAAAATAGAAAGAAAAAATCAGAGATTAACTGAAGAATGACCACCCGCATCACAATAACATCATATGCCAAAGGGAATTGAATAATTGAGGTTTGATGATTCAGCTCACAGCCTCGACAGCCAGCAGGAAATGATAACGCAGAGGCCGTGTAGAGATGGTTAAGAGCTGTTTTTGAGACTGTTTTGAACACTGCTAAATGAGATGGTCTGGTCTACAGAGAAGTTTGCAACCAGTTTGTACCTTAAGGTAAAGCACCACGTCTGTCGCTTATCAACATCAACATTGGAACTTCACTAGGTGATGATTAGTCATAATCATTTTCATAGACAGTGAAATAAAAAGCTCTGAATTTTAGTGTGGTTAACTAGAATCTGTAGGGGTAATAGTAGTGATAATAGCAGAACTAGTAAAACTCTTTACTATTGAATATCTAAGATCTTAAGACCTTAAACTTAATCTGCTGTGGTAACTTATTTGAAATCTTATGTGTGTTTATTATTAGAATTTAAGATGCTTCATCTTCACTTCTGAGGGGTGTTTACAAAAAGTGCAGTGCATTCTGTTGTGGAGAGAAAAATATTAATGTCATCAATGCACAGTAAACATTGGGATCCTCCACAGCGTGGAGACATTTTTTGGATGCATTATAAGGGGTTGTCATAATGGGATATGCTTTATTGTGCCTCATTCATACTTCAAACGCATCCTTTACAGGATCAGGTACTGGTCCCCAGCCCTCAGTCTCTCCTTGTACTTCCTACTGATGTCAGTTAGATTTTTTTTGTCAAGTCAATTTGTGTGACTTGAGCTTTTCAGCCGAAAAGCTCAAGTCACACAAATTAAAAATAGTAGCATTATTCGATGCTACTTTGCAAAACCTATCCAAACTGAAATCTGCTGCTGGCTTCTTTGGTTTCCATTTCATTTCTCATTACGTTTCATTATCTTTAATCAGAGAGGAAATGAAACACAGTGAAACAGCATTGGCTGGAGCAAGATTTATTCCCGTGAACACAACACTGATAACTGCTGACCATCAAACACCATGTAGTTACAAGGCAATGTCTCCCACAGGTTTTTGCTACTCTTTCCCATTCTTTCAGGACAGCCAGTCTTCATCCATAGAACATGAGACTCACACTGTTTGGTCAAATTCCATGCTGTTTCAACACATGTGCGTTCACTCATGCCTATGCAGAACATATCTTTGATTTCTCTGCTGTAGACTCTGCTGTAGGTTCAGGCAGTTGGAGTTTGTTGTCCTTGAATGCACGGATCAACATCTGTTTGGAAGGAAAAGAAGTGAGCAGCCAATTTCAAATGGGGCTCAATGCAGCAGGATCGCGTTGTGGAGTTAACAATACAACAGAGCGCCGGGCTGACACTGAGCTCGCAGATAACAGTAACGGGGTTGCAAACCTTGAGTAAGTGGCTGGTGTGTGGTTTTGACCTAGACTTATATTACCACATGATCCAACACACGGGTTCATCGCTAATTGAAGTGAAAGATGCCCTGATTGCAATATCTTCAGAAGCAAGAATCTGAAATTGAAAGAGGAAAGAACGTAATCATAACATAACTAGGCCTATGCCGTCGCCAGACAGCAAGGGTATATCCCCTAAAAGTCCTCGATCCACTGCGTTGTACAAGCAATCCCCCAGATTGAAGTCCCCAAATTAAATGTGAAGGTGTTTCCATAGTATATTTTAAGAAGAAGCTCCTCAAAGGGGCGTAAAATATGATATAAAAGTGATCGATCTCCTTCAGTTGATTCATATGAAACCAATTTTATACTAAATCACACGGTTGTCGGGGTCTAGTCTGGTTTCTACTTGCACTGAAATCAATGTGTAGATGAAATTTAAAAAAAAATTACCCATGAAATACTTTTTAAGTTATCACGTTAACACAAAGGATTTTTCGGGGAGTTAAAATGGATCCGCCTCCTTATCTGGAGCCAATCTTAATGAGTTCTTCCTGGTTATATGCCCAACGCTTCTACCACGCTTCATTAACAACTGTCATGTGGTTTTGTTTAAAGCTGTTAAAAGACTGACTTACAATCTAACAAACAGACATGGGTACAAAGCAAAATAAGCACACTCAAAGTAACTATAATTATTTTCAGAATTGATTTTAACTCTTTCCAAGTGTATATATGGGTCCACTCCACAAAGGGTTGATTTAACTCTTTTTGGAGTGTTAGTGCCGTAACACTGATTAAGTGTAATTATTGAATCGTTTTGGAGTTGAAAAGTAACACTTCTAAACACACACCAGTGTTACTTTTACTCTACACTTGGATGTAGTGTTAAAAAACTAACTCTCTCAGAGAATGGTTTGTTAACTATAGAAGTTTTACCCCCATAATAACACTATGCAGTGTAAAAATCGCTCTTTTCATTAACCTGAAAGTTCTTAAAAGTTGACGTAAACAAAGACTGAAGACGTTTCATCCCGGTCAAGAATCAACTTCTGTCTACACTCAAAGGTGGCTCTCATCTTCTCCTTCACCACAGATCTATCTGTTGAGTGATTAATTATAGAGAGAGCCTCCATGCAATCCTCACCAAGGAGCTGTCCATCAATTATCAGAAATTCTCCTTGTGTTGTTGGGCTGTCTTACGGGTGGAATCCTTCTTTTAAAACAAAATCTTTATTACATTTGTGTCAAATCCATGTCTGTGTTTCTCGGTCATATTAAGTGATTTCCCACCCATGTGATTCGGTAATTTCTGCCACCAGAATGTTGATTATCTGTCTCCGTGTTGCATTTGACAGCGTTTTAGTTTGGTCATACTCCCTAAAGACTTCATCACCCTTTGGATTGGACTTCAGAACTGTATCAATCTTCTGCAAAACAAATTTTTTTCACATTGTTAGCTTGCTTAAGTGAATTAAATTAAGCATCAAGTCATGCAGAACACCTAGAATATGAGTAACAGCCAATATATCAATAAGTAAATATAAAACACTATATACCTGAAAAGAACTTTTAAGTTCAACTATTGAGAGCATTTGGTTGACTGAGGGCACTGAACCCTCAACAAGAGGCAATTGTAATGAGAAGATTTTTTAACAAACTTATACCGTTGCACAGAGGCAACGTGTCCGTAATTTGTATTTAGAGTAAGGATTAACAGTAACAGTTAACATTATGTTACCTCAGTTCAATGTACAAAATTATGTTCATATTTGTCAAACTGTCCAAAGAGAGCATGTGCTAACCTAGTTAGCTCCCTATGCACATGAAACACAACTTCATACTGCTTTATAAATGATGTGTGTCATTGACTAATAAGTATTCAAAGGCTCTTAAAGAAATCTTGTCAACATTTGAGTGCTGGCT
This sequence comes from Lophius piscatorius, assembly GCA_009660295.1. NCBI lineage: Eukaryota > Metazoa > Chordata > Actinopteri > Lophiiformes > Lophiidae > Lophius > Lophius piscatorius. The sequence goes on along the minus strand of VRLP01006148.1, from coordinate 12,315 downwards.
TATGATCCGTGTTCGCCTCAAAGATTTCATTGGGCAGGTTGTCCGGTGCTGTGTAGCGTAAGCTAGCATGAATGCTAACTCTCAGCTATAAAACTCGAGACACAAAACGCTGCTTAAGTTAGCCTTAACTTAATTATCAACTCAATAGAAAACTGTTGCCTAAAACCTGGCTACATTTTTTTCCCCATGAACTTTAAAGTTGTAGCTGACTAATATGCGTTAATCAATGCTGTCACTGTGGCTATAGTTGAAGTGTGTCAGGTTAGCAGTAGCTCACCACTGGAAAAACAACAAGTCAGTCAAGAGAAAATCCATATCACAAAATAATTTCGATGAGGAATCAATTACTTATCTAATGATGCGTAGATAAAATCAAGGTAAACAGCAGGTCTGCAGTGTTAGGACAGAGACTGGCCTCAGGCAGCGTATGTAGGATGATGAGGGCGGGGAGTAATGACACCTGAGGTGTCACCGTTAGGCTCAGAGTTTAGAGTGAACCGTTCATAGTTAATGTCACCACAGTAACTCTTAGATTGAATTTTCAGACAATCTGTTTTAACACTCAGTTTTGACAAAAACTATTTGTCAACTGGTAGTTAAGTAGAAGGGATTTGACTCTCACCAGAGTATGATTAACTCTACTTTAGCTTTAAATTCCCCGACACCAAGGATTTTACACTTTTCAATTTGCTGTGTACAAAAGAATCCTTGGAAGAAGTAAAAAAAGAAAAAGAAAATAGACCGGCCTGGTAGGTGCAAGCTATTATGGAGAGAAGGTTAACTCAGTTTTACATTCAGTGATGTTGGATGCCTATACATCCACAGAACCATATAGATGAAATACAATCAACAACAGACTCCAAGTTTACAATCACTGTTTGGCCTGCCATTCTGACAAAAATCAATCAGACCACAGGGGTTAACACAAGGAGCAACAAACAATGTATTTTGAAACAGAGTAAATAGCCATCATGTACGAAAGAGCGTTACCATGACACAAAGAATATGAAACAACCAATCAGAGAGTCATTTAAACATTTCTTTATTTATTATAGTGTACACAGAAAAAGAATAACTGCTCTTTCTTGCGAATAAGAAGCTAGAATGTTGCATTTCATAAATAATTGCCTTTAAGAATCTTATCCAGATAATCAGAAATTAAAATGATCCTTTTCCAGAATATACTCTTGAAGCCCCAAAATCTTATGTTAGAAACTTTTTTTGAGAAGTTGCTGTGTTTACCCAAGATTTGCTGTGGTGTTTGCTCTGTCAACACTGCTCAGCATCAGTGCTTCGGTTATCACGGTAACACTGCAGAGACCATTCATTTTGCCGCAGAAACAGCTTTTGAATAATACTGCCACTTCCTAATTCCGTATAGCTGGCTTTACGCCATTGGTCCCAGTTTGTATTACAAATTTAATAAGAGGGCACTATGTAATAGATCATTGATACATGATGAAATAGCAGAACATCTGCCGTCTAAGCTCCTGGCATGTTCAATAACACACAGTGACCAGGTGTGGGTGTCATGATGAATGCTTTTATTGATCACATAAATAGACACAGTACAACACTGTGGAATTACTACTCTGCAATTGACTCATCCATGAGGAACAGTGGGTGAACCCGGTTCAAGTGCCTATGGAGGAAATTGGGGTTCAGAGTCTTGATTAATGACCCGGCAACATTGACAGCAAAGGCAGAGCTATGGTTGACCTGCCGACCTTACAATGGTGGTCAACAACTCTACCAACCGAGATGCTTGCATAACTCACTGTCATCACTTCACGCTCACACATGTTGGTCATGTGAATGTTGGCTGGATCTGCTGCTGTGGACCGTGTCGATGCGCACCGATGACATTATTATTATCATTATAGTTTAGTATTTTCCTGGAAGCTATTGCTAAATTCAATCATACTAGTATTGCACCATTTTATGCTTTTAGCTATTATGACCTGCAATTACTATTTTAGCCCGGCTCAGTCCGACACAGCTGCTGTGATTTAACATATTCCTCGTCAGAAATAAATCTGACGTTTAAGCATCTCAGGGTGTATTTCTTCAAAATAGAAGTTATTTTTATTCATATTATTTAACCTATTCTAAAATGTCTTATACTTGGATCAGTTTAGGGTTGACAGCTTGGCTTAACTAGGAATTGAGGGTACATCTTATTAAGAGTTTTCACCCTTGTATTCTTCATGCAAACCTCCGGACCTCCAATCATGAGCCCACCTCTCTTACCTCTACTGCACAGACGCCCCAATTGCATAGAACATAATGTCCACCATTGCCCCCTGCTTGGAGATAATCTGTAATAAATTACCGCTATTATCTCTATCAGTCCTAATGTGGCTTCATCCGCGCTACTCATAGCATGAATGCAGAATGTTCCAGTTTCAGAAAAGCTACTTTAGCGAAAAGCAAGGCGATGATAAACTGACATATCTTTCATAAATCACCTACTGACTTACTGATCGACAAGTAGATTGACTGCATGACTGGAACGCTCTCTAACTGACTAGCTATTTTATTTTCTGAATAACTGGGTAATTCTTTAACTCCCTGCTTTGATGCTTTGCCATCTGACAGCTTACTAACTGGCTTACAGATCGAACTGAATGGTTTCCTGACTGACTGGCTTGGGGTTGACTTGCTGGCTTGATGCCAAGAAAATCAATTTCAAGGAGAGGAGCAGTTGCTATAGTAGAGAACGGAGTCCTATTATCAGAAGGGAAAACAAATTACCATCAGCAGCCATGGACACAGGCTTTGGCTGGACGTGTCCATTCTTTGTCTTCCTGTGAATGCTGATTAAGTTCTAGTGTGGGATAAAACCTTCTCACCGGCCTACAGATGAGGCTAAAGCCCGCTCGGCTTTGTTCCAGCATCACAATTCTTCGACGGTTCAGGGTTGAAAGATAGATAGGAGGGGAGATAATGGATCTGTTGACTTTGTTGCAATTAAAGAAGACAATGACTGAAGTTGTTAATCAAGCAGATGAATGCCTCAAACACCTTCCCCTGCTGATGAGAGAATTACATTCCCCTCAACATATTCAATAGGATCAAATAATGGGCCTGTTTTATCAGAATTATAATTCTCTTCCCAAGAAAATATCAACAGTCCATTTTAAGAGTCTGTCTACATGGAAATTCCTTGACCAAAATACTTTGAATATATGGAATAATTAATATACTTCTCTGTAAATGTATCAGGGCCACTCCATATAATCTAAAAAGTACGCATATCCTGTTTGAGCGTTTGACATTTCTCTTTGTTTTGTAATCAATGCATAACAGTGTAGTGATTAACTATCAGGCATTGACATGGTCTCCTTTCAGATTATCCCGCCATAGAGTATGGGGCATGAAGCGTTGTTAACAGGAGATTGCTTAATTGGGGAGCAGTGTCAGGGAGGGAATCTGGTTATTATGCATCTCAGTTCTTTCTACCTAGATTTGTGCTGTGTGTTATCGCTGCCTTGCCTCCTGAGTTGAAAGCTTCGGCACTTTTCTGTGCTCTGCTCCAACCAGAGCCTAAACTCTACTTCCACATGTGCGGATAGTCCATTCAGCAGCTCCTGCTGAATTGGGCTTCAAAGAATTAAGTTGTGGTATTTAGATAAATGGTTACTTCCAAGGTGGTGCCATTGAATAGATTTTTTATTCTTGGTCTAGGATCATTTCATGATAATGAAACATGAGATTGTCCTCCCTAATATTTTTGTATTACCAAATCCCAATATTGAAATGTTAAAGGATTATTAAAACAATGAAACACACATTAACCCTTTAATGTCCTAGTTGAGCAGGACATATTGGTTAATAATCAACCAAGCAGTTGAGATTGGTTGATCTCATTGTGAGTCTCTATTTCTTGTTGAAAAATATGACTGAACATGTTCATAAAATTACCCAGTGGCACCTTGTAAGATGGTAAGAGACAAATGGTGGACCCCTGGGGGCACCATATATCAAAGGAGCCATTTAAAAAAAAAAAGTAGTGATTAATAAAGTCCATTTTGAAAGGATTTATTTTTTTTGGCATATTATGGGTTGAATACCCGTCAATAGAACAACATGCGCTAACTGAGATAGTTTACATACTATGGGACTGAGAAACTTTTCCACACCCTTCTCAAGCAGCAAATTTTTTTTTTCTACATCTGGACACACTGCATCTATGGAGTAAATGGCTAAATGTTGACTGAGTATCAACAGACATCTTTTTTAAAGTTGAAGATGTTCAGTCTTTTTCGTGCTAGAGGCTACTTCAGTTCTAAGTGATTGATGGGCGGGCTGATATTTATCCTTGTCATTACATAGCTTGCGTACATCGGACCACCCAACACTACTGTAGGTCATTGGCGTCATACGTGGTTTGAAAACCTTTGGAATTATGTTGTGATGTTTTAGTGTAACATGATTCAATGTATGAATGGTACCTGAATACCAGTTACCAATCACACTTGGGTACCTTAGACGAGTGCGCACCTCGTGAGCTGGCTGCACAGTTGCGCTGGCATTTCCCCGAAACTTACGGGTCAGACAGCTGGATACGTCATCCATTTACAGCTGTGCCTGCTGCTTTGTCAACATATGAACAGGAGAGCCTCATTTACATTGCAACAGATGGATCCCTGAAAATGGATCGGACTGTGCACAGAACAGCCTGCGCTGGCCAAACACTCTGTCCAGAATTTAATGCCCTTTGCCACCACGTACTTGTGTGAAGTGGATTCTCAGCTCAGACACATATGAAAACAAAATACAGAGCAAGACTTTGTGTGGAGAACGATTTAAGACTCAGCCAAACATTGCAGAGTTATGTGTATCCTCTCAAGCACACCCATCTCATTAAAGCTGTGGTGAGTTTGTATTTCACAGTTTCAAGTGGATTCATTACTGAATATGTTATATGACTAATATTTTCATTCTAGAAATGTTAGGTAGATTTCTTTTCAAAAAAAATGAACTGGTGTTGCTCACTGAAAATTCTGGTAATTTATTAATAAATAGATCAATTTGGTGAGAAAAAATTCAGTGTAAGATATTTTATTTGATGTGTGGTGTGTGTGTGTGTGTGTTGGGTGGGGGTGGGGGACTTACAGACACTGATTTTTTTATTTTTAAGTGTGCGGGAGTCGGGGCACATGACTGGGGGTCAAATGTCTGAAGGGCTAGTGGACTGTGAAACCTGGAGAACCACTGCCTTAGACAAAGACTGGTTGAACACCCAAACCCAAGCTGAGCAATGCCGTGTGGGTAGTTCAATTCAGCGAGGAATGAAATGATCTGTATAGTGGAAAAAAAAAAAACCCTAGCATATGGACTACCACAGGGGAGCCAGCACTCTAGGACAAGACTCAGCAGTCCATCTCTATCTAAAGGGAGAAGGAACATTGCTTCAATAAAAACACTTAAAAACTAGGCCTATGATGTCGTTCCCGACAGCAAGGTTATATCTCCGACAAGTTCTCAATCCCTTGCGTTGTACCAGCAATCCTCCTGATTGAAGTCATCAGAACAACTGAAGTTATGGCCGAAAAACAGCATTTTTGTAAAAGAGCTCCTACTAGTGAGTAAAATATGAACTATTAGAATAACATATGATCTTTACAAATAGGTCTCTTCGAATGGAGTCATATGCAACAAATTTGGACTAAATTCGACCAATGGTTAGTAACGGATCGTAAAATACGATGTATGCAAGGTGGATCTTAAGGAGTCTATTGATATGCACTAAATTTGGACTAAGTCGGACCAATAATTGAGAAATTATGGCTCAAAAGCATTGGAGATAAAGCCCCTCCTAGTATCGGAAATATACAACCAACACTCACAAAATGAATGCAGTTTTTCCTCACACTAAGGTCTATAAAATTTGAAATTGATGCTTGAAACAGTTTTGAGTTATCATGTTAACACGACCAATCTGCGTAACAGCGGACAGCCCAGGGAGCAAGATGAGGTTCAGGGTCTTGCTCAAGGACCTTACAACATGTAAAGTGCAAGTGGGGGATTACCACTCTACCTACTGGGCTAGAGCCACCCAAAATATCCTTCCCATGGCAGAAGTTGAACCACAGCTGCCTGGGTGAAAAAACAGGAATCCAACCGCTAGGCTATTAGTGAGACTGTCCAAACTTTGGACAGAGAAAACATATGGTTTGAGATAGTGAATCAGGCCATCCATGTCAAACTGGAATAGCAAACTCTACACAGGGGTGGGGGACGTCTGAGCCCCTACCTATCACCCATATAAAATGTGGTCTGAACATCTTTCCACGGTCAGTTTCAACACACATTTCACACTTTGTCCGTGCCCTGTAATCAGCTGTCATCGTACACAGACAAACCCGGAAAAAGTCTTCTACATTATATATAGAAAAAGGGAAAAGTTAAACCACTGGTGATCAGCAAAATAAAGATTTGAGTGGGCTTTATGTCACTTTTCAAAAGAAGAAATGTTTGCACATAGGTTTTATTCCATCTACTGGTTAATCATTTGTGTGTTTGAGTGACATGAAGTCTTATCCCCCATTCCATCCAAAAGTTAATTGCACCTGAAAAAACTGGTGCATTGCTATTTAAAAAGGCACCCCTCACCTTTACTGATTGGCAGGAATGTTGAACCTTCTGTCCCCTGGGATCTCGTGAATGCACCAATTTTTTACCGGGGTGGGCCTTTCTCATTTGTCATATGATAGACTGACATCGGGCTAGAACTGAGACACCCAGCTTGAATGTACTTTTACTTCCTGACTTATCTGAATAACACAACCATGAATGCCTTTTGGGGCCGGGCATTCTCCGTGGCTCTTTTAATTTTTTTTTTAAACTGAAGCTTCTTCTGCAACAAATTCTACTATGAATATTTGATATTAAAGCGGGTGACAGAATCCAGAAGCGTTCACAGATTAAATAATTCCTCCAGTGAGATCCAGAAAATGAATAAAAGAACTAGCCAGAACCATCCACCACCACACCACCACCACAATTTAACAGCACATGGTCTGGCCAAAACAGCCGGCTCCGGTCTACTCGTCCTTCAGCCAACCCTTATGCTGCACTAGGAAGGGAACCCCCCCCCAGCGACCACAGTAATATTTAGGCGATCAAGGTAACTGTGATTTGAACTTTTCAGTATTGTCAAAAACAACAATTGTTTTAATTGTTCTTGTTTTTATGCAGCAGATGGTATAAAACAAGATCTCATCTCACGTCTTTATCGTCTAGTTTAATTTTTCTATTCATTTTTATCTATTTTTCTTTGGTTTGGCCTCTGTTGCTATAATACCTACAGAGTTTCCTGCCGTCGCCTTATCCGTAAAAGTATTTTGTTATCATTTGATTTTACAGATGTGGGGAGGGAAAACAAACCCTATTTGTGGAACACAAAAACACAAAACAGAGCATAATTCCAAAAACAAATGTACATCAAAACCCAGGTCAGCTACCTTATGTTATGAACTCACCTGGGGTTTAGCTTGGACCCAAATGCAGACACAAGACGCGGCAGAGCAGGTGCAAAACTATTTATTCTAAATAAAAGGCAGGATAAACTTACTACACATGGGGAGAAGGCTGGGGAACGTGATGACTCGGTTAAGATCATGCACAGAAGGGAAGATAAGGACAGACTTTATACACGGACGTAACGAGACAATGAGACACAGCTGGAGGGGAAACACAGGTGAACATGATGACCAATCACAGGACAGACACAGAGGGAGAACGGAACACCTTATCAGATGTCAACCACACCATTGTTGCACTATAGTAGACCATCAGTAGTCCTTCAGAAATCAGTGATATATTTGTGTCCTTATAACTTATCCATGTAGCACGTGTCCACTGTACTATCACAACATCCAATTATTATTTCTTTGATCCTATTCCTCAATAATAATGCGATTCTTTATTGTAAAAGTCTGGATGTGGGTCTTGATCCCCACATTAACTCAGAGTCTGAATGCTTTTTGTACTTGAGGTCCAATTAGATGGCTCAAACCATCGCCGGATGAATGATCAGCTAATCTCAAAGAAATCTTTCTACCTTGATGTCTCTATTTTGCCTTCTTTTATCGATCTCCAAGACTGATAGAAGTGGGTCAAGGAGAGAAGCCAACATCAGCTCCAGTTTGCCTGCCATTTGCTCACCACATCTATACTCTTACAGACTGGAGGCAAGAATGACCCAAATCAATACTGCAGTTTACAGATTAATGCCATCCTACACAAACATGGCAAAAAACATGGAGAAAAGTCCAGACCTAACATTTTGGGAGGACAAGAGAGATCACTTTTTTACTGACACTGAGATTGGCCATTTACCAAAACCATTTACAAAACATGCAACATACATACTAAAATTACTTCGTGTTTTAAAGAGATGATGGGTCAACGATAGGTCCGCTCTCAATATACATCCAGTTTATGAAAAAGGTGATACAAAATCGTGAGTTTCACTTACTGAATAGAATGAAAGAGAAGGCTAATTCAAAGAAGACATCCGGCTGAGAAATCCAGCACATACAGTCAGATGGATAAAATAACAAATGTGGTGAGAAGAGGGGGAGTGAAACGAAGGAGACATCAGGGAAAGATGGAAATTGAGGAGATGTAGTCAATCAATGAGCTTGTCACATCTCCATCCCTTGGGATCCTTGGTTTTTAATCTAATTAGCCAGCCGGGTCTCTGTGTTGACTGTCTATCAGCAGCCGCGTCTCAAGGTCAGATCCTCCCTCAGAGGTCCGGAGTAGAAACACTGTTCCTGTTGATATTCAATTACAGCTGAGCTTTAGACTCTCACCCTCCGTACCAGATCATCCTGCTTCCACTGCATGTCCCTGCATGTGGATTCCTTTGATGAGTAGCAAATGCTGACTTCTTCAGCATCACTCAATCATCAATCATTTAGCGAACATTTTTAAAGTCACTTGCACTCGTAGCAATCAAATTAAAAAATACTTTGAAATGCTAAAATGTGTATACATATATATTTATAACATATGTATGCTGGCAGTTCATATGAGGTACATTTTTGTTGAAATTAGACAAACGGTTAGGAAGTCATTTTGGAAAAACAGTGTTTTTCAGAAATACTACGTATATCTCATAATTACTCTCATATTTGAGTAAATATGAGAAGCAATATTATTGCAAACCTGTTTTGCAATAAAAGTCCCCTGGTTGATAAAATATGATCGATTACAACAAAGTATGACAAATACAAGATAGATAACCTCTAGTCGCTTGATGAACTTTGTGTTAAATCGGACCAACGATTGACAAATGATAGCCTGAAAATTGATTTTGGAGATAAACCTCCTATTGGCAAAAATATGTGACAGACCTCCCACAAAAATGGAAAAAGGGGATTAAATAAAATTTGATTAATTTGATGGTACTTGGAAATTTGAAAATGGTCCATGATAACGTTTTTGAGGTATCACGTTAACATTTTGGATCTGTGGTGATGATTACGTAATTTTGCTTTTCTGTGGTATAATTGTTTAGGAAATGTAGAAGGATTCTAATAAATGAATGAATAAAAACATGAATGAATAAAAACATGAACGGATATGAATAGATTATAAATATAGAATTATAGGAAAAAAATAATAATAAGTGAATAAGTTAATGTTTTATTACAGTAATAAAACCATCACAGAAATCTTTTGAATCACACAAATTTATTTATTCATTTATATATTCCAGAATTCATTAATTTTTTTTATCCTTATTTTTCCTCCCTTGTAGTTGGGAATTTGTTTTTGCAGATCTAGTGCAGAACAAGCAGAAATGTTGCCGAACAAGCAGAAATTGTACTGACTAAGCCATCTTAGCAGCAGTAAAGGAGGAAGCCAATTTGGAAAAATCAGTTGCTTTCCAGGAGTAACTGGTTTTGATCTATGCTCTTCGACATATAGTAGCTCTCTGGAATCTGAAACTCTGTAAGACTCCAGTATTTACTTTGAATTGTTTTTGGGTACGTGTAAAAGCAAAGTTCCAGACCTTTTCCAGGCCGTATATGAAACTAGATTTTTTTCCAACTAAATCTATGATTCTTGTTTGCTCTTAATGTTTATCACCAAACAAAATATTCAGCTAATATCAAATCAAGAAAGTCACACTGCCGGTCAGTGGAGGTATAAGAGTAGTATCAGTAGTGTTGATATTTTTTTCACAAGAAAAGTAAATTTGACAAAGTTCATGAACATGACTGTAAATGTGACAAAAGATCCGACTTAAACATTCTTAATAAATGTGGCAATTTTTTTTAGATTATAGAATGTGCAACTTTACAGTTGGTGCCCCATATTTATATTCTTTTCAGCTGCGAACATGCTCACACATGCTGCCGACTTGACACAACACACACTCACAACAGTTTAGAGGATTATTTCAAAGATGTGATTAAATCTCGATCAGTCAGTTAGACACGTAATGATTTGAAGCGTCAGGAGCAAACACGTTTACATCCACATTCATCTGTCATTGGATGCATGAATGAACAAATTAACAATCGACCAGCTTTGAAAATACCATTATCAATCACACAGATGATTGCAGAGGTGATTGTAAAATGATGCTTTATTCTTCCTGTGAACAAATGTTTGGTGCACTGGTTCGCTATTGATCAATAGGCTGTGAGTGACCATTCAATAGCATGGATCAACAGTAACTTCTCTCTGACACTATAAATATGACGGGTTGACTCACAACTGCAGTGAAAGCGTGGCTCCTTATTGCACTTTAAGTTGTTTCAGGTAGGTGAACCGGCGCTTTGCTAGATGAACGATCTTCCAATCTTATCGATCACGAGAGCCAGAGAGAGCAGCTAAACACATGCTCTGGCTCCAGTCTGGGCTGGAACATTGATTTTACAAGTATCCAATACAATGTCTGCCAATATCATTGCCGAACTTGAAATGCATCATAAAACATTTACATTGTGGACACATTTTCTGCCTCATAAAACAGCCAAGCTTCGAGTAGCCCTGCTCAGCCATACGGCCGAGGGAGGTCTGTTGGTTAAAATGCTGGAGACCTCGTCGAGCCTACTACTTCAGTAATTATATAATGTTACCTGGAGACCAATGGATCAGAAACCTACTAAAAACTTCAAAATAGAATGGAAAATATGTAGCGGACCATCAGATTGGCTAATTCCTGATTGGATGAAACTATAATCCTTGTTATGACATTTGGTTGTTGATATATTATTAATATATTATAATTGATACAGGAATAGGCCCACTTTACAACAAGACTTCCTTATAAATGTTTTGGTGAATGGATTATAATTACTTCATTTATTATTTTGTGAACACATCATAGATCATTTAATCCCCACAAATGGGATATTATGGATTCGTTATCACTCACTGCAGCCACGTCCAAAGATCCATCATATTGACGCAATAACTAAATTGTGGATAATTTTCAAACTTTATACCCCCCTAGACCTTAGTGTAAGGAAGTTCTTAAACGGAAGGTAGCATATTACCGCCACCAGGGTGAGCTTTGTCTCCAAAATCTCAGTTTGCAGGCGCTTATTTCTCAACTGTTAGTCAGATCATTTCCAATTCGGCTCATTTGAATCTGCACGAGGAGATCTATCTTGTAAATAATATTTCACCATAATAGTTCATTTTTGCTAATTAAGGGGGAACATAATGGGGAAAACACATTTCCCAATCATAAGTCCAATTGTGTCTAAATTTATTTCATATGATTTTACACAAGGAAAAGTGTCTTGTTTTTTTACTGAGCTCAGAAAAAATAGTAAACTGCATTTGACTTCATCATTGTGTCACTATGAGATCGTATCTTAGGGCATAATACTGACTTCATGGAAATAGTAAGGTTGATTCAATATAGACTGCTCTGGATTATAAATTCAATCAGGGGGATTGCTTGCAAGGCTAGGGATAAGAGCCTTTTCGGGGATATACCCTTGCCGTCAGTGACAACATTGTAAGCCATATTGAAGAGCTGCTATAATTTCCAGGATAGAAAGAACAACAGTGCCCTTTTGTTTGACAAAACGTGCACTGCCTCAAATGCTTACTTACCTGCTTTTCCTTCTCCATCAGCCAATATCCCAGCTACCTGTTGTTAACCGAGATTATTTATTTTCCCCATGCTCATTTGTTATTATTATCTAACTTTTATCACCCTATAACATACAGATTCTCTCTCTCTCTCTCTCTCTCTCTCTCTCTCTCTCTCTCTCTCTCTCTCTCTCTCTCTCTCTCTCTCTCTCTCTCTCTCTCTCTCTCTCTCTCTCTCTCTCT
>VRLP01006147.1:0-30789 GCA_009660295.1 Lophius piscatorius | reverse complement strand
TTTTTTAAATGTGTCAGTCGTCTGTGGAGCCCTCAGATGGTCAGGGAGGGCATTCCACAGACGAGGGGCAGCAGAACAGAAGGCCCGATCACCCATGGTGCTGATGAAATGTGTGATCTTAAGGAGTTATTTGCCGTTTGGAGGTGTTGTATTTGAAGGAACTAGTACTACAGTTTTGACCCAATCGACTACAAAAGATTTAACTGACATCTTGAAGCCATAAGCATTAAAAGTAAAAAAAAATCTTGAGTTTAGTTCAAAGGTCTAGACGCATTTCAGCAGCGAATATTGAGATTTCGCCCTAAAAAGACAAATTGCCATAACTCCACTATCATCAAATCGGCCCCAAATTTCACAGGTTGCATTAAAGTTCCGCCTTGAAGAGGCCTATATGGAAAAAAAATTCAGTCTGTACCATAGCGCCACCTAGCGGAAATAAGAATTGCCATATTTTACCTTTGAACAATTACTCATAGGCTATAATTCCCGAACAGTTCAAATTTGTTCTGAAGAGCTAGAACAAGTTGGAGATCAAATGTTGTGAAGGATGTACGTTTTTGAATAATCATGTGGGTGTGGCTGGGCGGCGAAGATTGATTACTCGCCACTGCAATTTAGGCCATCATAACTCCACTATACGTAGACATATCTCCACCATACCTCTTATGATGGATAAAGGTTCCGCCCCGAGGAGGTCTGAATAGAAAACATTTTTCCATATCGTCACCCATTGGCACTAGGAAGTGAAACACTTTATACTTTGATCAATTATTACTAGCTTGTTGACTCCATAGACTTCAAATTTGGTCAGATAAGTCAGGATGAGTTGATAATGAACTGAAAGTAGCAACTTGGCAAACTGTTGTAAACAGGAAGCATTTGTTTGAAAGGTTAAACGTGCTTCAAAGCTCAGAATAATCAGTACACATGTCAAGGACCAAAGGCCAAGGGAAGGTATATAGCAGCGGCACTCAATAGGCGGCCCGAGCTGCCTATCTGCAGACCCTAAGCTGAACGTGTGGCAGGTGGGTTTACATGGACAGCCTAATTTCGATTAGATTCGGGAAAAGACCTCTAATCAGAAAGAAAATGCTGCATGTAATCACCCCTTTCCGAATGGAAAGGCCTCCCCCCTTTCTGAATTAGAATTATACATACTTAATTTAGTATGTATTTTTGTTGTTTTGAATGAAAAGGACATTTTGCTTTGAATATAACAGTATTATAGCTTGTGTCTTGACTGGCTATAATAAAAGTCATCAAATCATAAAGGTCCAGAAAAAAATAAACATTTTTTTCTGGACCTTTATGATTTGTACTTGAGTACCCCTGCTATATGGATTTCAGGTAGGTGCGTGACAAATTAGCTCAGAAGTCTGCCATTTCTAATTTTGCATTAATTTTTCAACAATATTTTAGTGTTATATTTGATTAAAATTAAACTCTTTCTAGGGATTTGATCCTATCAACATGAAATGTATCACAAATATTCAAGATGTATAGAGGATGAAAAATTACCAAAGGTTTTTCCAAAAGTTCAAAGGTTTAGCCATGGCTGAGTAAAACTCTCCTTTTAACCTGTGGGATCAAAATGTCACATTCTAATGTCCAATCGTCTGCAACCTTACGTTGGATTAGAGTCTTGCCCTAAAGATGCACACAGGACAATAATTAGTAACAGTGATAGCGCCACCTGCTGGCACCAGGAAATGAGACTCAACTGAAAATCATCATTGGAAGATGATTGAGATTGATTGAGAGATTTATGCTGTGGTGTCCTTATGCGGTAAGCATCAGGTATGAGTGATCAAAAGAGCAGAAGTTTGCGTACAGCCCAAAGGGCGCCAAGGTGCACGGGCCCATTATCGCTGCTTGCAGGTTTTAATTATTATTGCCATAATTCGATGGATTTATATCAATAAATATATTTGGTATATTTTCTAATGTAAATTCTGAGGCCATTCTTTCCATAGACATAAAAGCATGATCCCACTTACATCCACACTGTGAAGCATAAACAGCTAAATAATTGAACATTGGTATCGGATCGGTGTGGAAGAATTTTTGGTCTAAAGGCTTTATATTAAGAATATAATTTTCCTGTTTTTTTTTCTGTCTCGTAAACATGTGATTTTTTTTCCGCAGGGTTTGGCAACAATCCCCGTCTCTGTGTTCTATAGTCCGGAGCACAGCAAGGAGTTTGAAAATTATATCCGATTCTGTTTTGTCAAGGTAAATTCAGCCAAATTAACTGAAATGGATCTGATCTCAGTGTTCTCCGTTCTTTCTCTTGTTATTTGTCAGTGAATCTCACTCTTATTGGCTTCCTTTGTCCCACAGGAAGACTCCACATTGGACAAAGCAGAGGACATCTTGACAAAATTGAATAATGGACTGTAAAATTGTCGATGAGAGTTTTTTTTAACTGGTTTGAAATGCCTTCTCAGCTAAAATAAGATCTATGGAGTTTTTCTATGTCTGGTTATATCATAGTGTAGTTGTGCACTGAAGTCACATTGAATGGCCATGTGCAATGACTGTAGTCCACCTATCAACCAAATACCAGCCAAATACATGAATAATAAATGAGTATTTTTGTCCTAAATTTGCGCCTGTTGTTTATTCTATTAAGTAGCGAAATTACTGTTGCTTGGATCATTAATTTCAAATTCACATTTTTAAGACCCCTATATTTCATTCAGTAAGAGATTGTCATATGACTGTGTTGGAATGTAACTTGTGTCTTGGGTACAAAGTGAAGTCAAATATACTTCAATATTTACACTTTACACTTCTAATCTCCAACATTTCAGATGAAAATGTTATCATTTTTACTCAACAACATTTGTCTTATAGCGTTGGTTACTTTTTAGATGTTTTTAGAATTTAGGAATCTTAACACCGAGTCCCCAGCTCCACTTCAAAGAACAATCATAGGAATCTAATGACTATTGACACTGAGTCCATAGCTCGACCTCAAAGAAACATCCAATGAATCAAAAGAACAAAAGCAGCAATAGCCACATTTTGAAATCACTACTCGGGTTAGGGTTAGGGTTTAATTTTATTTTAAATACTGAAAAACACTTGATATCACCATAATATAATCGCCCGTAGGATCCTCCAGAACCTACATATGACTACGACTTTAATGCAAATCCGTAGTTTTTTTTCCGTAATCCTGCTCACAAACAGACAAACGAACGCGCATGAAAACAATATGTTTTAGTACAGTAGATTAAGCATCCCCGAACTTTAAAAGGTTAACTGAATTTTGGTCCATCATTAACGACTGTTACTGCACACATTACTCTATCTCGATTTACAATGTAATAGGCTGTAATTTCTAGAACTATTATTATGGTAAACCTTTTATACGTTTACAATATGCTGTTGAATGCATGTATAAACAGAATTTTTACTTTGAGCTCTTTAAATCACATTACGCAGTGTGAAACGAGTGTGAAGAACTACATGAGTGGTTGCCTGTCATTTGTCCTGCCTCATACACTCGGTGTTTCACTTTCAATATGGTATCTTAACAAATGTACTAAAACTAACTAAATATGTCACATATTAAGAGAAAAATCTATATGTGAAAGACCAAATACACAAATCACTTTCGTGACCAATTTATGATGCTCTTATTTTGCTATTTCCTTAAAAACGGAAGCACATTTTCAAAGGTCATAAAATTAAAACGGAAGCAATTAACCGTGGAAGACGACATGTAATAAATAAAGAAGTCTGACTTTATTATCAGAAGAATTCTGAGATTAAAATCATATTTCCAAGGACAAAATTTCCGAATTCTGTTATTCATATTATGTTAGATAATTTTTTGATTTTATCAACTTTCTGGTGCTCGTGGGTTTGTAGCCCAGACAGCAGTCTGTCCATGGACCATGGTCTCCTCACATGGACTACTGGTCTCTACCACTAGGGGCCCTACAGCCAAGTGGTCCGGACCAGCTGCTCACTGGTCAGTGGTGTGGTCCTTGTCGTCTGGACTACTTCCACCTCCGAAAAAACTGCGTTAACCTGCATATAATACATATGTAGCGCAGTATGTCAATCTTCTGTAAACTGTTAGGGCAACAACATGTTTTGTTTTGATGCCAAAAAAAACTTTTGACTCGAATAAAGACTGTAACCTTATACAGAGTCGGACCATAATAATTATAATAATAATACATTAAGTTTATGGAATATATAGTCCATTACAGATCACGGACCACAGCTGCTCAGTGGTTCCTGTTGTCACGGACTGGCTGCTCAGTGGTCCGTAACACAATAATCTTCAATTGTTTTTTTAAAATATGTAACAAAAACAGTGTTATAATCTTTACAATAATAAATACCACCATTATTAACCAAGCATATACAAATAATATCCATAATGATATGATCATTATTTTTATCGTTTAAGAATTTCTCTTTCAATAACTCTCTGAACATGTATTTTGTTCTTCAACATCTGGCTGTTATGTATTAAACCAATCAATTGACATTAAAATGAAAAAAAAAGACCCAATTACAGGCAAATATAAATTGATATTTGACCACAAAATCCAACTTCTATGAACCCCTGCTGGTCACTTTGCTGCTCCTGTTTGTCAGACATGAATGCAAAGTTAAGAGAAACATGTTAACAGACTCAATGAATGACATTAAAGACTGTCTCTGGAAAGTCAGCTTCATTGAATGTCCAGTATGAGAGTTTACAGAAAATGAATGACTGAATGAATATCCAGAACGAGTTGGGGCACATACTCTCTTCTCACGTCTAGTGCTGTGATGGAACCAGAGGCGAATTATGCAAATTATTTAACTTTTTTGCCCTTATTTAAACATACCTGCATGTGAAGCTTTGCAGCGCTCTCTCTCTGTCTCGCGCGCGCTCTCTCTCTGTCTCGCGCGCGCTCTCTCTCTGTCTCTCGCGCGCGCTCTCTCTGTCTCGCGCGCGCTCTCTCCGTCTCGCGCGCGCTCTCTCCGTCTCGCGCCGTGCGTCCGCGTTCCTGCGGTTTAAATCTCATTGACAGACATAATTAAATAAATGGAGAGCGTTGATTGCACCTTCAACCCGATTATATTGTGCACTGGTACTTCTCCTGACGCCGCCGTTCTTAAGTAACAAAGGTTGAACTTCCAGGAGGAGGATTGGAGTCGAGTAAACCATCAACAGGTGGGTTCCGCAGCTGCAGCTGCAGAAATGAGAAGTTAGTACACAATCATGTCACTTCATGCACGCACGGCAGATCCTGCTGACAATTTCTGGTAGGTGATAATAATCATAGATATTGATTTATGATTCAGAAAAATGGTTACGAATAAAAGTACACGGACAAATCAGTAAACGTGTAGAAATTAATGCACATTTAAAGAAAAATCTTGAAAATGTTTATTTTAAATATTTGTCGTTAAATGGCCAATTCTAGAAATGTCCACTTGTAGACAAATCAGTCAAAGCGTTTTTAGAAATTTACACTCGTACACACGTGTGCAAATGCATAATTAAAATGTTAATTTCTAGACAGATCTGTAAAAGTGTACACACAAATACATTTTTAGATAAATCTGTTAATGCCTACTCAAAATATATACTTGTAGACAAGTATGTAAATGCGTACAAAAAAGGTGAAATCAAAAGTTCATCATGTGAAATATACATATAATGCAACATATAATGCATCATTAGAAATGTAGATTTCTTAACAACCTTGTAAATCCATGCTTGTGAATGAACATTTGTAGACTAATTTGCATATTTATAAAAATAAATACATTTCTCGACAAATCTGCAGATGTACATCAATAAATGACGTACATTTGTTGACAAATCTTTAGCCATCTAAAGTTTGATGCAAAATTTGATGCAAAATTAAACTTAAGAATGCTACCTATTTTAATCTCTTTATTTGGTTGTCACCATTGATATTTGGGTATCTTAGTTTAATAACCTATTTGGAAACATTGACTATAGTATTCTTTTTACATTTTTAGACAGCCCTTATTTAATTATTTAATGGGGTACTGCATGAGTTACTCATGTGTAACGGCAGGAGTTGAGACGGCTTTAAAGGAAGGGGAAATTACTCCTAATCATGATTTGTGACATAGTTTTTCAGGTGCTTATCGTTGCTTAACATTTGTTTATTCCTGTGCATCAGAACACTGTCATAGTGTAATAACAGTGCTTGACACGTACTTTTGCTCTAACAGGATTGAATTCACACAACTGGCAGAAGAGTACAAAGCAATGAACCTTGGCCAGGAATTTCCTGACTTCTCCCCTCCCAGGTTTGTCCAGGAGGCTTTCTGTAAAGCTGTGAGCGGAAGACCTCTGACGTACCAGTATACTCGATCTTCTGTGAGTGAAAGCACACATTTGGTCACAGCTTTGTCTGTCTATGAATGTCAGAGAAGTATTTTAAGGATGAATGGATGCAGACTAAACTGTGATATTTTCTCCTCAGGGCCACATCCCTCTGATGAAAGGTCTGGCTAAATTCTTCGGTAGGGTTGTGGGACATGAGATTGATTTCGAAGACGTTCTGGTCACAGTCGGAGCTTATCAGGCTCCCTTCTGTTCATCTCAAGCTCTGGTAGAAGAAGGAAATGAGGTATGAAGGCGGGTTAAGCTATTTATTATTTTTTGCAGAGGATACTAAAATCAATGGAAAGATCATTGTTGTTGTAGATAGTGTTTTAATATAAAGAAAATAAATAAGAGCAAGCCGCTGCAAAGATAAAAATTTCCTTCAAAGAGTTCTTTCTCTCCACAAATGACATCCCTATTCAGCTGCAACACCTGTATTTGGATGCTTTCACGATGAACACATACACCTGGCTATAGCACCAAGCATCCATCCATTTTCTGCAAGAGCCCATCCTGATCAGGGTTATGGGGACCCTGACGACAGTTCCAATTGATATTGGGCGAGGGGGGGGCACCACCACTGACCTGTCGCCTGTCCATCACACAGACAGGCGACAGACCTTTCACTCCTATGCCCAATTTTAGATTCACCAATTCACTTATACTGCATGTTATGGACTGTGGGAGGAGTAATAGGAAGGAACATGGAAACTCCACACAGAATTGCCCCAAGACCAAAAGGTGGTTGAATCGGAATATAATTTTTGGCAGGAGGAAAATTGCTGCTCCAGAGAAGGCACACTGTTTAGCCGTTTAACCCGTCATCCAGTCTCCAAAATTTCCAGCTTTGAACGAGTGTTGTTGTTATCATGAGGCTCCTTATAAAGTACTTAAGTGCATTTTTGGCAACCTTTGGTTCCAGAGTGTATTTGCTGCTCTTTTTTTATGACCCATTGATCTAATATCACTGATATGTTGATGTTCAAATGCTGCTGATAGTCTACGTACGTTTATCTACAGTAATATGTCCCATTCTAACCTGATACAGCTGCGAGCAGTAGATCATTGATGACTTCACCAGAGAAGTGGAAATCAGACACAGATATTTGATCGTCATAGGAAAATTTTTATGTTTTTTATAAAATTGATTAAAAATAATAGGATCTAGAGATAGGAAATTGGCATTGTGACTTGGAGCAGACACACCCACACCTCATTTAACGCCTGTCTAACAACTCCACACACAACTACACCAGATCATACATCTGCTCCAGTGGTCCTCAGTGGAGTCTGCCAACATCCCCCATACTAGTTGGGTTAACCACGTCCAGGCCTCAAGCCTCATTCCATCTCAGCTATTAAGCACCCACCACCACTTACTAGTACCAGCATCCACTGCAGTGTCATAAGAAAACACTTTAAACCTTCTCCTGCCAAAGCATCTGTGGTTAAGCATTCAGATGCCAAAATTCCTCTGCTAAAACTTTTGTATCTCATGTTGCTTGCATGCGCTGACAGTCTGCTCTTTAGCTCTACCATGCTTTTTGTGCTGATCTGGATATACCGATTGTAGATGTATATTTGTAGGGTAGTTGGCATTATAATGGCAGCATACATAGTGTTAAAGTGCCACTTTACAGTATCTGTTTGCAGACAGCTATGGTCTGAATACATATCAAGCATGGATGCATGACTTCTGGCAGTCGAGATTTAACCCACGGTTTTCCTCGTCGTTATCGGCCTTCATGCTGGCCGTGTTCTCTTTGATTTTACATCTGTGACTCACTGATAATAACAGGCAGAGATGACAGCTGGCATTTGTGAGGTCCTTGAGGACCATGGGATATACACATCATCATCTTCTGATGTCCATGCCTGCTTTTCGGCATGTTTTTCTTGTCACATGTCATGACAGATGTGTTTGTTGATTTACTTAGACCAGACATCGATTTGGGGTGGGGTGATGTTAACCAAAAGTCATGAAACTCTCTAAGATCAGTGTTAAAGTGCTGCTACATTTCATCTCTTTTATTATGAAAGTAATAAAGGAGTTCCTCTGGGGATCGACCCAGTGTCTCCACAAACCGTCCTTTAAATAAAGACCTATATGGCCAACCAAAAAAAATAGTTGTGACACTGGAGTTGTGAGCTCCGGTGTCACTGAGAGAAGTACTGAGAGAAGTACTGAGAGAAGTACTGAGCTGGGGTTGGAAAATCAGTGAACGGTGGCTCAAGCTGACCCGATGGGCACCGGCGGAAGTGTAGGCAAATATGCTGAGCAGGAATAACATCACCTGTACGACACACTCAATCTAGTCGTTCATATTTTAATCACTAGGGGGCGCTTCTTTTCTTTTTTTTATGAAAAACACTCTGTCCTAGACAGAACTCAAAAACTATTTTATGGATCATTTTCAAACTTCACACCCCATTGACCTTGGTGCGAGGAAGAACTTTTGGGGGAAGTTTGGTTGAATATTTTTGACACCAGCGGGAGTTTTATCTACAAAAGTTTTCAAGCCATACTTTCCCAAACGGTGATCAGTTTGCCCTCATTTGATATATATGAATTTACTCAAGGAGATGTGTCATGTATATACCATGTTTTACTCATATTTTACCCACCCCTCTTTTTTTGTTTAATAAAAAAAAATACTTCAAGCATAACTTCACATTTAATTTGAGAAGTTCATAGTAGGAGATTGCTGTCGGGGACGACAGCGTGGTTCTAGTTTATATTATGATTGACTGTGGGATTATCAAAACTGTTTCCCTGATATTTTTAGGCTAATACTTTGGTAGATTTATACAAGTTTGAAATCTGATAAATTGGATTTATAAATATGTTGTGTAAATGCTATCTGACTCACATCAGGTCTTATCCATCCCTGCCTCTAACAGGAAGCAGTAGCTCAGTCAGACCTTTGAGAGAGAATACAAACTGTTTGGGACTCCAGAGAGTTTCTTCCAGCAGCTGCCTGCGATGCTGCACCACAAGAGGAAGAAGCTGGCCTTTTTGTCTGCAGAGTGTGGGTTTGAAGCCCATCATGCCCGAGGGAGGCTACTTCATGATTGCAGACATCTCCTTTGTCAGTGAACTTCACCAGTGCACATCAGCTATCAGCATGAGAGGTAGAAATGTATGTAATAATAATCCATTTTCTCGTTTTTGGGTGTTGATAAGCAGTGCTGTACTACAAATAACCTGTAAGTATATATTTAATAAGGAAAATGGCTAGGAGAGTTCCAGCATGGACACTGGATGCATTTTTAGGATAATTGATTTAACTTGACTAACTTTCACCTTCTTTTTGACGGAGGTGGAGTTCAACGACCAGGGTCCTAAGGATGAACCAGATCATTTCAGATTTGCTAAATGGCTAACTAGAAAAGGTAAAAATTACAAATTTTTTATTGACGATGGAAATAATTGAACACTTTATGACAAAAGTGCTGTATGACAGAACTCTTCAAATCATTTCTATGATATTTGTATTTAACATGTCAGACCCGTAGAAGAACTGTTAAAACAGTTTACATTTGGCATTTCCCACAAAATGTTAATCATTTTTCAAAAAAAAAAAAAAGAATGATTATATATGCAAAGCAAAAAGCAACGCACGTTTTTATTTATGTCCTCCCACCATGAAAATATCCTGAGGGTTTGTTCATTGGTGTGTCCGTCCGACCATCCACAATTCTCTTTTTTTTGTTTTGCTATCTACACATATTAGTTTGACCATACTTTATGCATATATTAACCACCAAATGTAGATCTGCTATTTTTATTTTGACTTTCCTATGAATTTTATTTCTTGTTTTTTGCATGAAAATGTTTCTTTTCCAGTGAGACTATAGGTTTTGTGATGTTTTTTTTGTTTTTTTGCAGGGTTTGTCAACAAACCCTGTCTCTGCATACTATGGTCCGGAGCGCAGAAAGGAGTTTGTTTTCCAAACAAAAAAACGCTTTTGTTTTGTCAAAGTGATCAGAACACAATTTAATAAATTTAGTTTAATTTGAATCAAGTCTTGAAATATTTCACCGTGTTTCTTTTTGACAGTCCTTTTCTCTCTCTTAGTCTAAAAAGAAAACTCCATTCTGGATGCAACTGAGGACATCTTGAGGAAGTTTAGTCCATGAAATCACAAAGTTGGTGACAGTTGCATCTTGATCCAGAATAGACTCTATTCAAAGTCTATATGGGTCTGGATAAAGGGGTAGATTTTTTTTCCTTCTTACGTCAACATTGTGAGTTTTTTTTAAATTGTAAGAGTGTTTTTCAACATTTTGTATCCCCTTGTGCAAGAGTGATGGGAAGATATTGATATTGATTTGTCTGAAATCTTTTTTTTCTTTCTGTAACATATCCAGCAAGCAATAAATATCATCTTCACCAAACATAGGTTCGGCACCTGCAGGCCAAGTCCTGAAGCCAGATGCATTGATGTATTGTGTCTTTATTTTTTATGTCTTTAAGTGTTATTTTATGACGTGTAAGAAAGAAGAACTATTCGATAAAGGAATATCTATCATTACATCTTTATTACCTGTCTTGCTCTGTCTATCTCTGGCTGATCTGATTATATATTTTAATAATTAATAATAACGATAGCAACGTTCAATCAATTCACAAAGAGATAATTGCTGAGGCCAGACATGAGCACCGGTCGGACGAGCACCAACCTCCACCACTCCGGATTCCCCAGCAACAGAAATGGAAGCCCCAATGGGAGAAAGGTGGAGGCAAGTCATCGAGTCCTGTCTTCTTCAATCTTTTTCGCCTCCTCCTTCTCACCATTCCCCATTTGTTAATTTACTTTAAATTTAAGTTTTAGAGGAAATTTTGTCTCGCCCAGACTCAGAGGAGGGCGTTGACCCATTACAGGGGTCTTGTTCTTGTTTCCCATGCTTTTTTATCAGCTTGTGTTTCTATTTCCTTCTTAATTTATTATTATTATTATTATTTTTTGTAATTTATATTTTTTAAGAGTTCAATATCTAAAGATGATGCAAATGAAAGGAGTTACATTTTTAAACAAGCATAGTTTCATCACGTTATAACAAAAAATAAACTGAGTGTTTGTGTGACCAAAGACCTGATGTTGTCCAAGAAGAAAAGCACAGTAAATGAGGAAGTCTCTTCTGTTTGAGAAAGGCTTGCAAAAAGCTACAATGCCTAAATGTCATAAGAAATTGCTGATCGAACAAAAACACCAAAAACTGAACATACTGTTTCCATATCAATAGAACTATAGTCTCGCCAAAGGAATGGAGGAAATCTACCATACTGATGCATATATTGGCTGATGTCCGGACATATGTCATCATCATCAAAGAATTAAGAAATTAAAATATGCACTCAGGTATTTGTAAGAAAATATCGTAGCTTGGAGTCTTGGAAAAACAAATGCTCGGTCACTTTTTATATCATAAAGTAAAATATGATAACTAGCAATTTTGGAATTTATAAACAAGTTTAATTCCATCACTAATTAAACGCGAAAAAAGGATTTTTTTTTCAGCAACATCTATAATTCTTTTATTTTGAAATTAAGACGTGAACCCGGAAGTAAAACGTTTTAACGCGTTTTGTGTGAAAACATGTCTGACACAGTCAAGAGACCTAACATTGTAACCACTCTGGTAATTTTATGTTATTGTTTTACATAAAAATGAAATCGAACTTTTGTCTATATGATCTATGATATGTGTTTCAATGTTTTATAGCCCGAGGAGAGAGTGGACTGGAAGAAAAGGAAAGCAGAAAGTAAGTCAATGCTACATGTAGCTAACATTTAGCATTTAGCTAATATATTTCAGCTCCAACCTGCTGTAACACTAAAGTTTAAAGACTTTAAATCCCTCATAGTGTATTTATTGACTACGAAGGAGTACTCGGGGTTTCTTGTAAAATTACGTCTGTATCCTCGTAAAATTAAGGCCCTTTCTCGTAATATTACTTCTTTAATCTGGTAATCTCGATTTTTAAATTTTGTTTTGTGAATGTGGCCCTAGTACTCCGTCGTAGTTGACCAGTAAACGTGTAAATTTAATTTGTTTTAAAAAAAAATGTAACCTGTTTTAAACTATTTCCTTATATCTACGCCATCTTATGTTTGGTGTTGTTTAACCACTACATACATCGAAAGTTTAAGTTTTATTTATAAATGACACAATAACATCATTTTACTGCATTGTGCTCCTGGAGAATAAAGTATTATTTTGAGCTTTATTGGAGGGTTTAAATAGTCAATTTCAAGTTACTCTGACTGCACCATCTTTCAAATAAGCCTGAAACTGATTACATAGTCAGAGCCAGCTGAATCTTAGAGTAAGCCCTTATTATTTAAACAATTGGACTCAATGTGATCTTTATCTCTGTCGAGAGAGACTCAAGTACAAAAATTATCTTAAGTGTTTTTAACACAGACAGCCAAATAATTCACATACACTGTAACAGTTTGGAAAATCTTTAAAAGTGTGATTGCAAATGTACAAGTCTAACTTTTGAAATTGTTCAAATCAAGTAAGACAATCCAATTCAATTTACTTTAAAAACTCATTCAATTATTATGCATCATTGTATTTGAACTTGCTTAATCTATGTGTCTAGGATGTACAACTAATGTTAAAATATTCCGTGACATGGCATTATACAATGCAATAATGAGGAAGGAATGTAAAACTTATAATGAACAAAAAATACAGAGTCAATAGTAGAACAGAGATGGTACTTAAAGATGCCCTGGTATTATAGAGTTCTCAGCCAAAAACTGGGACTCCCTACAGTTCAACAAAAATATCTAAACTTTCAACACCTTTCATTTTAAAAACATGCTTTTTACTTTAGAAGATTGTTTATATTTTTAATCATTGCCTATTTTCCTGACATCTAGGCTGATTTTAATCCAAATGGAAAGTAAAGTAACACCACCGTTGAAGATGCCTTGGTTGTTTCCATTTGTGCAGATCACATGCAACAGTTAAAACAGGATGACTGACATAATACTTGTAAGCAGAGGAATTAGACAAGAAACCTATTCAAAAAACTAAACAAGAAGAGAAG
Organism: Lophius piscatorius; assembly: GCA_009660295.1. NCBI lineage: Eukaryota > Metazoa > Chordata > Actinopteri > Lophiiformes > Lophiidae > Lophius > Lophius piscatorius. Next base: position 17,343 of record VRLP01006147.1, on the reverse strand, counting down.
GCATGAATGCTGAATGCAGTTTGGACTTGTGAAAGACAACAATACAAGTTGAACAAAAGTTGCTGATTCCTTAAAGTAAATAAGATAGGACATGGGTTTCAGTTAAGTTTGAAAAAAACGTCCAGTAGAAATGTCCTTCGAAGGGTTGCTATTAACTTTCAGACTTTGCGTACATTTCAATGCTTGTTGTCTTTCACTTTTGCTGGAGTTGAAATGATGAATTACAATGCTAAAATAAATGCCAAAATGTATCCGTCAATATTTTATTTTTATTTATTTTTTATTGAGAACTGGATTTGTCTAGCATATGTTGAAGAACATTTTCTGAAACTATTCCACATATCTTGTGGTAATTTGATATTTGTTCCAGAAACTGACTGAAGAAAGTTGATTTCTTTTTCTAATTTGAATATGAAACATAAAATATGTTAAACAGAATTGAAAAATAAATCAGTAAATTTATTCTATTAGAGAGATAAGGTAATTGTGCGCTGGTCAGTTCTTTTTCTTATACAGTAGCAGTTAATTTCAAAGCCATGTGAAGAAGTCAGGGGCGGCTTCACAATTCTACATATTGGTATTATCAGCATTACTTTCTAGCGTCCGTTAGTCTTCATAGGACATGCATTTGCAGATCTGAATCCAGTTAATCTGATTCCAACCGCTGATGCACACACCCATCAGCCACAACATTAACACCAGTTACTTGCTCTAATGTTGTCGGTGATCGTTGTATATCCTACACAGCTGGAAACTGACCTTGTTCTGCAGGCAGTTTGAAGAAATATATGCACATGTCCCATAATAATTGATCGATTTAGCTTGAGTCCATCCTGTCAGAACACTGTTTTTGGTTTTGTTCTATCAGTAGATTGACAGAAGCTTCCAGACACAACTACCACATGATCCATTCTGGAACTGATGAGGCACCAGTACTGATTATAGGGTTATAGAGATCCCAGATGGAGTGGACTACAGACTGCAGCTGCACTTTTCTAATTCTGCCACTAATAAATGGTTCTAATTTTGTGCATCATTGGCGTGCGCAGTAGCTATAAGAATCAAATTGAGTCAATTTCAGAATTGCATACGTGTTTCCTTCAGAGAATAAAAAAGCATAGATTGCAGACAAGAGAGGTAGAGTTTAGAATCAACCTCTTACTTCCTCATATTGTTTTAAAATAAACCTCTAGGAAAAAGGAGAAATAAAACCTTTCTTTCATTTTCGTATCTTAAAATGAAAAATAAAATAACCTCTAATTTTTCAATATCCGTTTCTGAGAGAAAAATCCAAATACCAAAGGATAAAAGTGTTGTCCGACAGGCAGTCCAGATATCCTCGCATACCGTCACAATTTAGATCTTACTTCATTTGAAGGCTCACAACCCAAAAAAGTCCTGAACCACTGCCATAGAACATTATATAAATATTTCTCCTTACCAATGTCGTTTATTTTACCTCGATTTCCAGTAAAGGAAACCCGAAAGCAAAGGAAAGAGGACCAGTTGATCAAGCAGCTGGAAAAGCAGAAGGAGCAAGAGGCTGCTGAAAGAGAAAAACTTGTACTTGAACAAAGCCAAAGCAAAAAAGGTAAAAAGAAAAGAAGAAAGTACTTTATTTCATGGATGGCTGTTATTGTGTGGAGCTGTGAGTAATGTGTGATCGGTCCAGTTTTGTGTGTTTTTATCACTTGCTTCCCACTAGTCCTTAAAATTCTTGTATGTTTGGTGAAAACAAGTATGAAATGTTCAGGATTCCCACTCTCAGGTCGGGCTTACACCTTGAGCGTGGCCCTGCCAGGTTCTGTCCTGGATAACGCTCAGTCCACTGAACTTCGTACATACCTGGCTGGACAGATCGCCCGCGCCTGTGTCGTCTTATGTGTCGATGAGATCGTTGTATTTGATGAACATGGGGAAGACGTAAAGTAAAGTAACTTAATAGGTACAATTAATTGACGAACACTTTATCAACATTCAGAAGGTAACGGAATGGGTTTTATTTGTCCACAGGAGTGTTGAAGGAGAATTTAAAGGAGTTGGGAAGAAAGGAAATGCGTGTATTCAGCTTGCCAGAATACTTCAGTACCTGGAATGTCCTCAGTAAGTAGGAATGATATAATAAAATCATCACCAACATCACAATGTGGTTTACAGATACTGTTTATAGATTATTTTCATATAAAAGTTTGCTTCTTTTTTTTCTTTTTTTTAGGTATCTACGAAAATGGTTTTTCCCAAAGCATCAAGATTTACAGTATGCAGGTAATAATCCACGCCTCCTTTTCACACATTCATTTATAGAGTCTGCTATCAGGAAAACATGCAACATTCAATATTTTGAATTAAATATTTGCACTTCCTTTTTATAAATTACCATATTTGTTAATAAAACAATCATTGGGTTACTCTGATAGTGAGGAAATCTTAAATGCATGATGAATCTCAGATTTTATGAGTACTTGAAGGGAGCGTCTTAGTCCTGTAACGTCGGTCCAGTTTTGTGTGTTTTTATCACTTGCTTCCCACTAGTCCTTAAAATTCTTGTATGTTTGGTGAAAACAAGTATGAAATGTTCAGGATTCCCACCACTGGTGCATTTCACCGAAGAATGACTGCTGGAATAAATGCCCAAGAAATCATAATTGAAGCTCAAATTCCACTTATAACTATAGAAATGGTGAGACAAAGCAAGAAACATTCCCTGAATAGTTAAAAGCACCTCTTTAGTAAGTTATTCTTGTTGTGTGACTCTGACAATGAGCACTGGGATTTTCTGCAACATGAAACAATTGACCACTGAACTTTCTTACATGAGGCAGTTGTTTTTATTATTTTTCTTTTTTATTTCTATCAGGTTTGCTCAACCCTCTGGACAGCCCTCACCACATGAGGATCGATGACGAGTCAGAATACCGGGAAGGAATAGTCCTGGACAGGCCGACCAAACCAGGACAAGGCTCATTGGTCAACTGTGGAATGAGAAAGGCAAGAATGTTTTAAAGAACTTAGTCTTTGCATGATATAAAATGTATTGTAAGTTAAGAGTATATACACCAATCAGCCATACCATCATAATCACTTACAGGTGAAGTCTTTATTGAACAGTAAATTACCATTTTTCCTAGAAAGAGACGAGTTGGATGCAGGAAAAATGTGCAAGTGTAAGGATCTGAGTGGATTGACAAAAAGGTCCAATTACTAGATGATAGGTTCAGAGCATCTCCAGAACTGCAGGTCTTATTGGGTTTTTGTTTTGTTAGTACTCAGCAATGTGGTTTAAGGGAGAAAGACTGGTGAACTAGCAACCTGGTCATGGGTATCCAAGGCTTATGGATTTGTTTGGGGGAAGAAGGCTAACCCATGCTTTCAATCCCACATGCTGGAGCAAGAGATGTTTTTGGGTTGCACTCGGTCACCTGTGGTGGTTGAAATGGTCATTAAAACGTCTCGGAGCCAAAGGTGGAGTCTCTAAATTCTATCAGACTAAATTATCTGTCTGCTCCCACAGGATGTTCGAATTGATAAACAGCTGCAGTCTGGACTTCGAGTCACAGTTTGGCTCAATAAGACACAGAATCAAGGTAATTTTCTCTCTCATTCTTGGATCTTTTCAATATTTTATTAATTTTTTGATGGAACGTTCTCATAGCACTCAAGCTTCCTCGCTTGATGACCTGTCTGTCCATACTCCTCAGAGAACAGAATGTACAAAGGTATGGTGGTGGCTCCTCAAGTTCCCAGGACTCAAGGAGGCCTCTACTGGGGTTACAGTGTCCGTCTAGCCCCTTGCCTGAGTAGGTTTCCTCCACTTCATGCCACATTACTTATACTCAAACATATCTTCCAAATTCATACGCAACATTAGCAAGGACGAGTAGCTGAATGATACATTTTTTCACCTGAGCTGTGCACGTATCCGGCATTAGCCTTCCTGGGTGCTTTATTGTTATTGCTGTATGTTACTACAGGTGCAGTTTTCACAGAGAGTCCGTATGAAGAAGGATATGACTTGACCATTGGAACATCAGAAAGAGGAACCCATGTGGACCAGACAACATTGTCCCCATTCAAGTAGGTTCAGAGCCAACCTCAAAAGTTTTGCTTGCTCTGTTAGCGCCAGTAAATGTTGAGTTAAAAAGATATCTTTCTAATCTAGACATAAATATGTCCAGACTTATTGGATGGATTACCCTGTAAATTTGTGCAGCAATTTTTTCTTTTTCTTGTAATGAATTTGGTGATTCTTTCCTAAGTGGACCTGCAGCGCCTCCATGAGGATGTTCATATTTAATAGCTTTGGTTCTTAAACGTAATTCACCAGTGAACCCCTTTTGAATCATTATTTAATAATTATTTAACCCCCCCCCAAATGAGAACAAAATATTTTTGGTCTGTGTAAAGGCATTAAAATTCAGTGTTGTGCCAATCAGTGTCTGATTACCTAACAGCTAACTTGTTACTGACTGGCGTGTTCACGACCCGTTATTATATTCACTATTGTCCATTTTTATTGTCATGCTATAAGAAATGCAGTTTAACTGACTGATAGACATTTGTTGGCTTGTTTTATTTATTTTTTTTAGCTCTTCCTCTATAATTCCATCTCTAAACACTTAAATCACTAAATTTTCTTCCAGCTCTCAATCAACGCGGTTGAATTTGGTGTTCGCAGTTAATGGCAGTTAAACATTTCATGAAAATAGAAATTATGAAGAAAAAAATTGTTTCATTCATCTTAAATGTGCATTATGCTATATAAATATAATTTCCCATTACTACTACTGTGTACTTACTATTTTCTTTCAATTTACTTTAACTACTTATGTTACTTTTTTATAGTAGACTTATTTTAGAAATCAGGACTGATTATTTTTCAGTCCAATATTTCACATATCCCTTGAGGGTAACTTAACTTCCACTTGAGTCAGAGTGGTTTATTGTTAAATATGTTATAATAATAATAATAATACATTTAATTTATAACGCACTTTACATTTGGATAAAATCTCAATCTGCAAATAACCATCATTAATGTTGATAACTTAGTGGTCCCTTAAACTTTCCTCTTCTATCATCAAGTCAAAGTTGATAGAAGAATAGCAAAACTACTGACATTCCCGTCAGCTTGATTTTCTGTTTAGCTTTATTAGCAAATGTTAATGCTAACATGCTAAACTCGGATAGAGAACATGGTACATACTAAATACATGCTGAACACTAGCAGGGTACTGTTGTCATTGTGAGCATTCCCACATGTTGACATTATCTTTTTCAAAAGAATCCTTACTTATTTCATTTATAGCGTTGTTTAATTCATTTAAATCTCTTTCCACTTGTTAGACACCTTCTGGTCGTGTTTGGAGGTCTACAGGGATTGGAGGCCAGTGTGGATACTGACCAAAACCTGGATGTGAGTGACCCCAGTGTTTTATTTGACCTGTACCTCAACACATGCCCCGGTCAGGGCAGCAGGACCATTCGCACAGAGGTGAGAGCACAGTTTCTAACTTTATTTGAAGCGTCAAGTATGACTCCATGCTTTACAGTCTGCTCATGCACTTTATTCATTAGTTTATTCCTTTTCGTCTTTTAACAGGAGGCCATCTTGGTTACCATGGCAACTCTGAGACAGAAGATAGCAGCTGCCTTTACAGATGTGTCAAATGGCTCATTAAAGAGTTAGTGATGGGGAATGTGAACAAAGACATACTACCATACGTTTTATTTCCTAATTAGTCTTCATGAAATGGTTCATTCTCCATAATTGGTCCTGTTTTAGTTTAAGCCGCTTTACTACACATCACAAACATCAGTGCATTGAGTACAGCCCGTGTTTAATAATTGTCAAATTTTCCTTTGATTCTGTATCTGTATAAATGATGCGGCAAATTGTATATATTTAAATACAAACACTTTCCACAGACTTCAACGGACTCCTCTCATATTTTTCAGAGCATTTAATTTTTTCATAGAAACCGTACAGAGGTTTTCATGAGACTGGCAGAAATGATCAAAAAATGGCACTGTGCTTCTGACTTAAGCTTTCATCAATCACCACCACAGTCGTCTCAGGGTTCTGAGCGAGTCTTGGAACACATGCCTGCATTACTAGAGAGTGAACCTTCTGCTTTAAATAAGTCATGGGAACTGATCTATCTAGCATAAGACTGAAGGTCCCTCACTGCTCTCACACATATTGTGTTGTGGATTCTGCATGCACCCACCTCTTATATTAGCATATCATCCTCACTCACCAAGCCAGCAAAGCCGAGCACCGATATATGATTTAAATGGCAGCTTCTGTTGAGCGGAATTTGTTGGAATATTAGGCACAAAATCCTGATCCTGGTAAAACCCGCTCTTCATGAAGGATCTAAAAGCGGTTTTGGAGCCATTTGTCAGCTGTAATGTGGATCTATGTTATTTTTCTGAGTTTAATTCACAGGTGTTTCTAAGGCTTAGTGTGTGGTCAAAGAACTGGTTTAAGCAGCTGCTGTCTGTGTTGTACAAACTGACTTCAGAGTTCTTCAATTTTGCTCCATACATAATTATAATAACTTAGATTTTTATAGTGCCTTTCATGAGACCCAAGGACGCTTATATATAAAGTTTTGGTACCATTTCAGGCTATTGGCTTTTTTTAAACTGCAGGCAGTTTAATCTTGATAATGTAGCATAATTATGTATATAATATAATTACTATATCTGCTTAGTATTCATCTAAAGAAATTAACAAAGAAATTGAACATATTTCATATTTTGTTAGGGCATCATATGATCGTCATTATTCTTACAAAATATTTTCAAAGGGCAGTAAAATTAAAGAAATTGCAACCTTTTTCTGCTGCATGTTTCTAAAGTAAAATTGCAATATGTTTTATTGTCTAATTTCCATGAAAACGTTCAAACGGTGCCGAAAAACGTTTACAAAGACACAATATCTTGAACTTGAGGATACATCAAGGTGTTTGGAGATGGCTTGAGAAATGCTACATTCTGTGTCATGATCAATTTCTGCCGACTGTAATAATATATGAGCAAAAACTGAAAACATTGTCACTGAAGCAACAAAGATGGTATTCCTCTACTTGAAAATATCCATAACCTCTCAACCGCAATCTGACATTTGAGTTTCACCAAGTTAAGTGGGATGGCACTTAATACTTGGTCGGATTATTAATCGCTAATACCTGTTTAGAGAGTTCCTGATTTAAACCACAATTTTGCTGATTATTAACTTTATTTTTTTAAAAACTATTACTGGTGTTTTTCTTTTTGCAAATTAATTCATATTTTTATACGATTCAAGTCAGGATTCTGAAATAGAATGTATCCTATCGGAAAAGCTGCCCCAGCTGCATTACTCACATACGATATGGTGGGATTCCATTGAATATTGTTATTGTGGAGTATAATCTCTAAAAATGGAGCGGTACCAGAGTTTGGTTTTTCAGGCCAGTGTCTCATATCTACTAAGAATTCTCGATATCATCCTTTTGAACACACAAAGTGCATTTTCCAATAATTTGAAACCAACAACATTGTAAACAAGTGAACATTTACAAAAACAGACTGCTCATGTGGATGTAAAATATACACAAAGTATTTGACAAAACTGACAGAAAACATTCCCTGACATCTGAGTCATTTTGTCTGATGATAGTTTTGTTCTTTTCCATAAGCTTTTCCCTTTGGCGCCAATTCCTGAAAGTAGTGGTCTCTCATCCTGTGGCAACTTAAGAAGTTGTTCGGTGGACGTCGCAATAAAATCCCCTTCGTTCATTCAGGCCATTTGGGGTGAATGAAGGTGATGTTGTACTGTTTAGCCCAGCGTGCAAACACCTGCTTCTCTGTAATAAAGCGATGGTGGTTCCCTTTTCGGCCGCCCTCGTTTTGTATGTATGTGATACATTCATCGGGCCCCCTGGGCTTGTAGTAGTGGTAGGGTGTCTTTTTGGATCCACTTTTCTTCCTAGAAAAAATAATTAATATAATTTAGTCTCATATTTAGCTTAGCTGGTATGTATTGATAGTGTTTCGATTGGTGGCACCATGATACGTACACACAATGATTTGGGGGAACCATTCCATAAACTTTGATATGATCACATATCTCAATGGCGATGACCATGGTGAACCAACCAGTACTCAACCACGAGTGAGATTTTTGCCTGAGCGAAAAAACCCATAAGAAATTGACATTAGGGTTTTATAAAGTAATGAGGCTGACATACTGAAAAAAATCTAATACAGGGCAGTCCTGGTTTCTATTTTGTTGTGTATCTTATGCTAAACTGTGTCAATAAACTGTACCTTCATACAAAATTAACATAAAACAAATGTGAACACCCCAGTAAACACGTAATACAGGTTTTAAATAATTGTATTTATTGAAACGAAAGGTTCTCAGTAGAACTTAACATTACAGCACGTAATAAGATGGTAATAGAAGTAATAACTAGGTAATATCTTGGTAATAATGGGTATATCTGGATAATATTTTACCTGAACCTAATGCTGAAATTCATCCAACCCTTATGTTCCAAATATTTCCTTTTGTTTCAAGATTATACCGTACATATTGTATGTTTAATCTTGGGAATTCTTAGCCTCAAACATGTCTGCTAGTTTCTGTGGAAAAACCATGAATCAGTTCAGCGAAATGGCCTATTTCTATTTAGTTTCATGGTAATATCAGATTAAAACTAACATCCCGAAGTGCAGCGATTACCTGGAAAAACTGGTGGTAGTTTGCTTAATAACTGAATCAAGGCTTCAAAAGGCAAAACCATCTTTCTATTTAATTTCTCGCTACATTCAACTATATACATTTAAAACTATTGAGGCCTTGTAGATTATTTACATTTCAAACGTCAACGGAATGCCTTGAATGAAAATGTATTTTTAATGAAATTCATCAATGCTTAATCACAACATAACAAAAGTTGATAAACATCTGTTACCAAACAGTCTTCAAATAAAAAATGTCTGGAGAAGAAAAATATAAATTAAACATGTACTGTAATGTAATGTCTCCCATTAAAATCATCAAGGTCTCTCAACACCGCCTTGTTCTAGAGATCACCTTGTTGATCTCTAGAAAAAGGTGCAGTGATCTATAGCAGGGGTACTCAAATACAAATCTTAAAGGTCCACAAAAAAAATGTTTCATTGAGTCAAAGGTCCATTTATTAAAGTTGGCCCTTTTCATTCAAAACAACAACAAAATACATACTAAAATAAAATAAAAGGCCATTTCTAGTTTGACATAAATTCAAATAAATACTCAAATTAAAAAAAAAACCCTCCAAAGAATGCTTTGGTAAACAAATATATTAAGATCTCAGGAATCAAAGTGCAATGAAAAACTATTTTACATTGCGTCAGTGACCCAGTAACAGCCTGTCAGCGCATCGTTGGCATGGAGATGACAGCATGTTTACACGTGCTGACCAAAGAAACTTTTCTCCTTTCCGAATTAAACCTTTCCGGATTGCAATGTCGGTCGCCTGTTTACATGACTGATGTTTTCCGACCCGTTGTGTACATGCATCGACTCACCTAATCGTAAACACTTTCATACATGCGCAGACGAGCAACATAAGGTGGCGATAATGCTTCGGTGATTTGGGCGCCGACCGGCAACAAGATACAGACATACTGAGTATGGCCACTTAATCAAGAAAAAATCCAATAAATTAATCAAAACATATTATACCCTCAGGTCAAGATTACATTTCACAAATGTCAAAAATCAAATTCTTGAATGTCAGATAAAAACGTGACGATGACAAATAGAAAAGAGCGGAACTCAACTTCAAGAGCAGTGCAGCACCCGGACTGTTACGGCGCACACATGCTGGACTTGTCTTTAGTTCATCTTCACATAAAGCAACAGTTGAAGGCATGTTTTGATTTAACGACTAAATCATTGGCTTTGCGAGACAAACTTGAGGTAGACTTTGAACTTTCTACACCGTCACTCAAAGACTGACGTTAACATTAGCTGAGCAGCCAACTATACTGCTGTGAATGCAGAGGTCCGTTTTGCAGCCGACAGTGAAGAGAAAGCTATGGTTCCACTTTTTCCAAGTGGCGTTCTACTAAATATGGAAAAGAAAAGTGTCTCTTCATGGACGCCGTTGTGACAGCAATTTGTGTTGTGTTCAAAAAAGTAAGCAATAATGGATATCAATTAAAATAATAATAATAATAATAATACATTTAATTTATATCGCACTCAACGTTTGGATCAAATCTCAAAGTGCTAAAATACTTGTTCATTCAAGGCATTCCGTTGAAGTTTGAAATGTAAATTATGTACTTATACAGAAACTACCACCAGTGTTTCCAGGTAATCTCCACACCTTTGGATGTTTGGTTTACTTTAATATTACCATGAAATTAAATAGAAACAGGAAGTTTTGCATTTAGCAGCACTGATTCATTATATTTCACCTCTGGATGTTTGTTTTAATATAACATTATTATGTTTACAGTGATTAATGCCCTGTTACAAAAATTTCACACAACTAGCCTTAAAGTACAGTGCGGGAATACTTTTATCGTACTTTTATGGTATCGTACAAACCTTTTTGCATCATTAAATACAATCATCATCTAAAACCTGCATTTAGTTTTTACTGAGGTTGCCTTGGGTTTGTGTTTGATTAAGTTTGGAGATCCAACACATTAGTATGAGATGCACACAAATATAGAATTCAGGATCAGGTCCAATACTTGTTCACAGACCTGTACTCACCTATCTCGTCCTGTCTCCCTTTGGAACAGGCTGTCAAATCTGTGCATCTTGCTGGCAGTGATACTGAAACAAGACAGGTTGCTGTCGGTCATGCTGACTTTCTGGATCAATCTGTACAACGTTCCTTTGGCGTCTTTCCCAATCTTGTTTGGCGGACCCCAGAAGATGACCACAGGTTTGCTGTCTGCCCGGTTTAGAAGCTCACTAACCTTACGGGCCACCCTGAACACACTTGAGTGGGCGACAACCCTCAGAGAAGTCCGGTTACCTACGTCAGCCTCGTACCCCAACATGGGCGCGTCATTCATACGAATCACACACTCCGTACGGTCAATCTCTTCTCCTGCTCCAGTACCCAGCACATGGCTGGAGCTCGTTACCAGGGCACATTTATGACATTGTAGGGTCATGTTCTAAAAAGAGAAGATAATTCATTTAAGTCACTATTGAAAATAACCATCAGTAACTGTAAAAAATCCCTGTATGGACGATAAGAACCGCCTTACAGATTAGTTGAGATACTGTGATTGACTAAATGTTCCCTTAATGCACCAATTTACCTGTCTCATACACATACATGTTTAGTTGGCACAATAGTTGAGTAATTCATTAGTTGTTCCCTCTAGGTAAAGCTGTAACAGTGGTGGATGTACATCATTGAGCAGTATACAACCTGTTTTCAGCTCCTGTGTGTGTCTATGAAAAGTAGGTACTCTGTAAACTGCAGTAGATGGTTATTATTAACATGTCCAAGTACATTTAAAATTATTAGCATGTTGCTAATCTTTGCAGCTAATTTTGGTTTGTAGTTCATTTCGGGCCCTTTGCTCCATGTGCATACTGCAGAGGGCAGTGTAATCTGAAAGTTTATATATTCACTCCTGTTGCCACTGCGTCATGATTGCTTTTGAACAGTCAAATTGCCTTTCACATGTTTCCAAAGTGTGTATTATAGAGAAGTAGTGTTTTACTTCCAATAGTTCGCTCCATTTTTTGGGGGAATTATTGAACAGGCATATAGCAGCCTCCTGTGGCCCATTAGTGTATTGCATGTTTAAAAGTATAAAGGATCGTGGAGTCGAGAAGGATTTAAAAAAAATATTGGATCCATACCACATTCCAGATAAACCTTAAAATCGTATCACATGTTCCCGTTCCTCGGGGGGCCGCAGTGATAAATATCCATTCAAAACGTTTTGAGTGATAGTGCTTACAATAACACACAAGGCAAAGGCACGGATCATATAACTTCCTCCAACTCTTGCTGGCCGTAACAACAGCTGCTTCCATTTCTATCACATATTTGGTGCAAACATTTATGTTCTGCACATGAAGAAATGTAATTAAGTTGATTAATTAATTCTGCATCTCACAGAATCATCAACTCAAGACTTAAATACATTCAGCACTTTTTAAATCGCCAAAACCTGCGATACTTATGACATTCTCATCTTAACATGGTTATACACAGCATGTATTCCATTTTTTTCTGTAGACTGCGCTCATTGTATAAATGCCTCTATAAATGTTTATGTAAAATATACATGACTGGTTTAAGCGGCTCAATGTACAGAGCAACAGAGAAATAACAATACCCTCACAACCCCCCAAGGAATAGAGGTTAGCTTCAAAGGCTGCCGTCCGATTTTTATTTTTATTTACAAGTGCCCGTCCTTAGCTCAATCTTTTATCTTTGATGTTTCAGCTCATATATGCAAAGATAGTTCTGACAGAGACAGGCAGATGCTGCAGTGACAAGCAGAGAGAAAAACCCCACACTGTGAGTCGGAACACACCCACCCTCATGAATTAAATTAGCTTATGTGTTTGTTTTGATGTGAAGGTCCATGCTTATTACCTTTGATTGATTCTCATCGCTGACTTTTATATTTGTCACACTCACGTTGTGTGGCTGTGTCACGTACCTTGTTCCAATTAACTGGCACGTAACCATCTCTTCCAGTCCAATTCTTCAGGTCTGTGGTCTTGAGTGCACTGTTTGCAGCCACATGGAAGGGAACATAGACGTCATCGATGGCATTGTTGGAATGATACAGGATCAGAAGTGTCATTAGGATGAAGATGGCCGCCAGGATCACCACCCTGTGGCTCTTTTGTCCCTTTAGTATAAACAACAGGGTTGAAATGTCAGAGACCTTTAAATTGGCTACCAGTTTCTTTTAGAATTGATTTTACTGGTAACTTCACTGGTCATTGACCTTAGATCCACATGTTCTGGCTTTACCAAGGTCCACACGAAATTCTAAAGGTGACCATATCTTTGAAACCTGAGATGGATTCCTGACAGATTCCTGTCTAGCTAAAATAGCAAACTCTTCAAAATGATTTCTTAAAACGTGTTTTCACAGCTTTTATGTTAATGTTATCCTCTTTTGTCTTTTTATCCTCATATTCTATTGCTTTTAGATGCCTTTAGGATGATGTCTTTTATAGTTGGGATTCTATTGTTTTATCGCTTCTATGTTTTTATTTTTTCCATCAGTTTATTATTTCTATACCCATTTGGTTTTTGGTTGATTTTATTTATATTTTGTGATGTAATGTCTTCTTTTTATTACTTTCATTGCTTAATCTATTTATTCTCTGTATTGACTCATTGCTATTTTGTCTTTCCTATGTCTCAGTCCTCTGTATTTATAGCTTCCACTTCGTATCTCATCTTTTGTCTTTTCTATATCTTTCTTTATGTGTTCGGGCTCGTTTTTTTCCACTTTCTCGTTACTTTACCGTCTGAGTTTTCCTGTCTTTGCCATTGTAAACAGTTGATCTTAAAGGTGATTTATAAATTAGGGTTATTACTATTAATAATATTATCATTATGACAGAAGGAGCTCTGATTTTGATACTTAAAAGTTTACTGGTGTCACTTAATATTTTCTTGCAGAACTGCCCATTTTGGATTCATATTACCTTTACTAAATATCGGAATTCTTTCATATGATATGAGTTTGAATATAGATTTGTGGTACATCACTGCAAAAAAGTAGAAAAAAAAGCGGGGGTATACAACCGTATTGATTCAGTACATTTTCCTAACCGAAATCTTTAAAAAATAATAAGAATAATACACACTTAATTCATAACATTGTTATGCACAGTACTTCATACAGGACAACATCATGAAATTTATCTCTGCATTTGACCCATTCCTGAGGGAGCGGTGGGCCGCCCCTGTGAGGGGCCCGGGAAAAAGGGGTTTCAGGGTCTTTCTCAACAACCTGCAGCATGTAGGATCATGGGCTGGGTTCAAACCCTGATCTCCTGACCGTTAGATGATCGCTCTGCCCGCTGAGCCACAGCCGGGTTGAAACAATTTGAGTAATCAAAAGGTTTTGGTGAGATAGTGTGTGATGCATTTAAAAAGTGAATGAATACAAGCTCCATTAAAAAAAAATCTCCATTGTTGTCTGGGATCTGAACCTTGCTCAAAAAACAATGAGGATCACTTAAAACTAACAGTAGTTAACTCCAGGTGAATGCTGGGTAGACGAAGGAAAGCCTCTGTGCTTACTGCAAAAACATTGAGTTGAGGACGTAGTTAAAACACAGTTGTGAATTAAGACATATCTACATAAAAAGTCTCACAAAAAGAGGAACATGCAGGCTGGTCAACTGTAACCTGTAGAAATAATTAAACACAGCTGGTTACGTTTGCCTGTCAAATATTTGAAAGATAAAGGATTGTTTGCACGAACACACCAATGATCTAAAGTTAATCTCACGGACTAGAAAACTAGAGCACAAACCTCTGCCAAAGCCACAACAGTACCCTAGTTTAAGGGAAAAATCATGCTGATTTCTCCAGTAATGTCTGACTTATTGTCAGACTTTAAATCTACCGACAACTCCAACAAACTCTGAGTATTTCTCAAATACTCTGCAGCCAGTCGTCTCCTCCACAACTGACTTCAGCGTCTCCTTTTCAGGCACCTGAGCCCCCCACGTCACTTCTCCAAACTGCCTATGTAACAAAGAGCCCTTACCTGTTCCATGTCTCCTCAAGGGTGCTTGGGCCAAAAGAGTCCTAGGGAAACAAGCACCCTTAAAAGGTTCTGGGAGAGTCCACGGGATTGGAGAGGAAAGGGGTGTTTCGTAGTTGGCTTTTATTTATATAATTATTATAAATTTAGGCATGTGATTATCTGGGTATTTAATTACAACAGGCTATTACAATTAATTGTTGGTTGACATTGTGTTAATCTTTATTTTACTAGATATAATTGAACATCTCCATGTTACTGACATACACCGGTAAATGATAATGTCCAATTAGGACATGCAGTCCAACTGCATAAAAGGGGTTTGTTTGGCAAAAGTTTTTTCCAACCAACACCACTACAGCAGATCCCTTGGAAATTGACCTGTCAAATCTATCACCCACACAGCAGGTAGAGATCAAGCCCCTTCTTGACCCTGTACTCTTCAGAGAGACACCGGGTTTCAACTCACTGTTTCAACACAAGATTCGGTTGAAGGAAAACGCTCCTGTCCGGCAGAAGAGCTACAGAATTCCTGAGCGGTTGATTCCTATTTTGCAGAAAGAGATCAAGCTGATGCTGGAGCTGGGGATTATTGAGGTATCTTGCAGTGAGTGGTGGTGTCCCATTTTGCTTGTTCCAAAGAAAGATGGATCTCTCTGATTTTGCATTTATTTCAGATATCTGAATGCAGTGTCCTCGGGTCGAGGATTTGGTGGAGAAGGTTGGCCGAGCACAGTACATCACCACGCTGGACCTGAGCAAAGGTTACTGGCAGTTAGCCTTGGCACCAGAGGGGGAGGAGCTGACAGCCTTCAAGAGACCCTTTGGGATGTATCCGTTCAAAGTCATGCCATTTGGTCTCCAGGTGGCACCAGCCACATTCCAAAGACCGATGGACCATGTGCTTAGGGATTTGTCTGATTTTTCTGCTGCATATTTGGATGATGTGGTTATTTTCAGACAAAACCTGGGAGGAGCACAAGGGTCACCTGGAGCAGGTCCTACAATGAATCAGAGCAGCAGGTCTCACCATCAACCCTCATAAGTGTGCTATTGCCCAAAGTGAAGTGGAGGACCTGGGCTATGTCATTGGCTTTGGGAAGATCAAACCACAACTGGGTAGGGCGGAGGCCATTCATTCTTTCCAAGTTCAAACAAACCAAGAGGAATGTGAAAGGGTTCCTTGGCCTGGTGGGATGGTATCGTAAGTTTGTTCCTCATTTTGCGGAAAGAGCGGCGGTGCCTAATGTCCTGACTAGAGCAACAGTTTCCAAACAAGTACACTGGACAGATGAGTGTGACAGAGCCTTCACAGACCTAAAGGATGCCATCTGCACTCACTCGGTCTTCCACAGTCCAGATTATGACAAACCTTTCACCCTGCAGACGGACACTTCCGGAGTCAGCTTTGGAACGGTGCTGCTGCAGGAGTTGGAGGGAGAGCGAACCAGTGGTGTTCCTTAGTCGAAAATTGCTTGACAGAGAGACAAGATACTCCACTGTGTTTGGCGATGAAGTGGGCAATGAAAACCCTCAGGTGCTATCTGCTTGGATGGTACTTCATCCTGGAAACGGACTATTGGGCTCTACAGTGGCTTCATCGCATGAAGGACGCCAACATGCATCGCAGGATCGTACCTGTCGCTGCAGTCATGCAACTTCGAGGTTCACTACAGGTCATGGAAGTCCAATGTGGTGGCGGACTGGCTGTCCAGAATGTCGGAAGATTTAGGTGCTGCTCCCCACTTGGAGAGGTGGAAGGAAATGTAACAAAGAGCCCTTGTTACGCATAACTTACCTGTTACATGTCTCCTCTAGGATGTTTGGGCCAAAAGAGTCCTACAGAAAAAAGCACTCTTAAAAGGTTCCGGGAGAGTCCACGGGATAGGAGAGGAAAGGGGTGTTTCATAGTTTGCTTTTATTTGCATAATTATTTATATAAAATTTAGGCATGTGGTTATGTGGGGATTTAATTATAACAGGGTATTACAATAAATTGTTGGATGACATTGTGTTCATCTTTATTTCACTAGAGATAATTGAACATCTCCGTGTTATTGACATACACCGGTAAACGGTAATGTCCAATTAGGGCATGCAGTCCAACTGAATAAAAGGCGCAATTTTCTATCCAATTAAAGCTGTAAATAAACAAAAATAGTTGGGTGCACCATGTCCTCTCCACCACATCTTTTTGCTGCATCATCCAGCCGCTCACGATCATTCTAACAGCTTCATCAGCTTCATCATTTCAATTTAATTTAAACGCTATGGAACACTTCAACAAAATGTAACAACCTCTAGGACAGGGGTATTCAACTAAAATTTTAAGAGGTCCAGTGAGAGAAAATTTCCTCAAGCGAAGGTCCGAGCATCATAATGTCAAACATTATGAAATAGTGTGATTGATATATATTTATTGTCACTTAACATTGAAGTATACATGTGTAATAATCATAATAACAATAATAATAATAATAATAATAATGTTTTTCTCTCATTAGGTTAAGGCAGCATTTAAAAATAAAACAGAGAAAATAAATTTAATAGCATTTGAAAATTTGTGCATCTTAAAAT